>VWZK01007648.1:1640-34768 GCA_013396935.1 Baryphthengus martii | reverse complement strand
CTCCACAGCCTATCTGGGCAGCCTGTTCCGGGCTCTGTCAGCCTCACAGGAAAGGAGTTTTTCCTCATGTTGAGGTGGAACTTCCTGTGTTCCAGTTTGTGCCTATTGAGGGTGACAGAGCCTGGCCCAGGCTGCCCAGAGAGGTTGTGGAGTCTCCTTCTCTGGAGAGATTCCAAACCCACCTGGACAACGTGATCCTGGGCCCCCTGCTCTGGGTGACCCTGCAGGGGCAGGGGGGTGGCACCAGGTGATCTCCAGAGGTCCTTTCCGACCTCTGCCATGCTGGGATTCTGTAAAGTGATGTTCAAACTTAGGTTGTCCTTGAGCAATTGTTCTAGTTTTGCACATACACATTTTATTTAGGTTTAAGTGTGACAGACTTTCAGAAGAATGGGCGTCTCTAGCTATTCTGCTTTGTTTGCTCTCCCACAGGGCACGCCACTTTTGAACTGGGAGCTACGTGGATTCATGGTTCACATGGAAACCCAGTCTATCATCTAGCAGAAGACAATGGTTTACTCGAAGAGACTACTGATAGTGAGAGAAGTGTCGGGCGGATCAGTCTTTACTCCAAGAATGGGGTGGCTTATCATCTTACCAACAACGGGCAAAGGATCCCGAAAGATGTGGTTGAAGAATTCAGTGATTTATACAACGAGGTTGGTATTCAGCCACTTCATTAGGTTGTAGTTTCACCTGAAGCACTGGGATCCCTTGGCAGTTATAACATTCTGGGTACTGGACAAAGGTAGAAAACCGGTAATGTCTTTAATTTAATTTTTTTTATTTAAAAATCTTTCTTTAATTTTAAAATCTTTAATTTCTTTGAAAAGAAATCAACAGTTAGTTTCCTCTTGTCTACGTAATTACACCCCGTTTGTCCTTGATGTGGGATTAACTCGCTGCTATTAGGAAGAACAATCTTTCCACATTTGTCATCAATTTAATCACTTCCAGCAACTTTTGCTGCGGAGATCCAGCCGTTTGCTCTAGAAGGTTGCTACATAATTGAAAGGGTAAAGGAGGGATCAAGTTACTAAACAACGCAGAACGTAAAACCTTAGCAACCACCAGCTAAATATTGTAGCCCTGGGACATTTTATTGATGTTATAAATACCATAGTGTGCTGTGTAGCGTGCCAAAGTCAGCGCAGTATAGTAGGAATTGCAAGTTTTCTTGCACCACAAGGAAAGGAACATCTTTGGAAGTATGTAAGACCAGGCTGGATGAAGTTTTGAGCAACCTGGTCTAGTGGAAGGTGTCCCTGCCTGGGAGGGAGGTTGGACTAGATCAGCTTGAAAGATCCCTTCCAACCCAAACCATTCTATGATTCCATGAATTTCAAAGAAACCTCATTATGGAAGGAATTTAGCAACCTGTGGCAGGGAGGGAAGTTCTCCTGGGACAAATGCAGGTGCAGATAACTAATCTGAACAAGTTGTTCATATTACTGGATTGCAAACAGAACCAGAGCCAGCCAGGAAAAAAAAAAAAGGCGGCGAGATGTATGTGGAGCAAGATTAACAGCAATTGAGACTAGAAAAAGAGAGAAGAGAGTAAGTGAAAATACCGTGTCGAGCAGCATTATTTATGTAAATGGCACAGCGCCAAACTGCTCACTGTGCTCTGTGATCACCCTGTCCTGAAGATCATAGGAAAATCTCCAGCCAAGGGAGACAGACAGACTCTGAAGTGAGAAGAGAATACCAAGATGAGAGGTGCTTAGCTTTGAGATACAGCCGAGAAGATAAAGGCTGTATCAAGATGCCGGTGTTGTTTTTGTTTTTTTTTTCAAAATGATTAATTTGGTAAATCTACCCTTTCTTTTAAAGCAGGAGAAAGGGGGAAGTGGTGACAGGAGCCAACGCCACATTAAAAGTTAATCTCATTTACGCAACACGTAATTAGCTTATCATTGCCACAGGATATCTTTATCACTAGGAGACAGAAAGGGCTTCTACATTTATGGATTGTAAAAATGTCTACAACTACTCTCTGCAATCAAAAAAACCCAAACTGTAAAGGGACACCTTCAGCCAAGATGAGGACATCAGCCAACCTCTAGTTGCTGTTGCTGGGGAGGTGCTTTCTCTGCCTTCAAAATGTGCTGGAATTTCTTACAGAGGAGCTCCTGGTTTTCTTGAGCTTTTTGTCTCAGCCTCTCTGCATTGTTGGACTGGACAAGCTTTAGTGATTTTAGAGAGCTGAGTGGAGGTTTCTTCCTTGCGCCGTGGAGGGAAGGTGGGAATGATGGTGAGCTACCTGACAACCTCCGGTTAAGAGTGCTCAGGTGGCATGTACAGCAGTCATGTGACTTTAAGGACCTTTTCCTCTGGCATAAAGCGCAAAGAATGTTTCTGTTTACACCTGCTCAGTCTTTCTGGGGCATTTCTGGTTTGTTTTTTTGTTGAATCCTCCACTCTCCCAGCATTTATTTTTTTTTCAGTGTGTTCTCACTAGAGTCCCTTCCATCATATTTTTTTCATCCTGGCTGTCCAAGACTTTCTTTTTAAACTGGTGATAAAATGGGTACTGGGGAGGAACAGTGGGAATTTGGTCTTTAGTTTTTTGGGGTTTTTTTGAGGAGATGGGTTTTTTGAGAGGTTTTGTTAAAATGTCTTGAAATTATCCAGTATAAAAAGCCACCTTACAGATCACCAAATCCTGAGGTCAGATTCCTCCTCTGCCTTGTAGGAGCTCCCAGATGCTTCTCAGAGTCTTAACAAACCCGCCATCATGTCATCTCATCTCTCAGGCTGCCTGTCCCCCTTGAGAAGAGGTGAGCTAGCAAAGGCTGTGACACACATTGCCCTCACTTGAAAAGAAAAAAACAAACAACAAACCCAAACAATCAGCAGCCATATGATGGATTGAAAGCC
The DNA here is from genome assembly GCA_013396935.1 of Baryphthengus martii. NCBI lineage: Eukaryota > Metazoa > Chordata > Aves > Coraciiformes > Momotidae > Baryphthengus > Baryphthengus martii. Next base: position 31,888 of record VWZK01007648.1, on the reverse strand, counting down.
TAATCAGTGACAGAGCACTGGCATTACCAGTGGAAAATATAGTCCTGAATGAAAAATTTGTCAGGGTTTCAATGCCTGTGCTCCCTGCACAGCTGGCTCCCTTCCCATGCGCTCACACACTGCCCTCCTTTTGTTGCAGCTGCTGCCCTGGCCTTGGGCTCCAGCAGATGCCTCCAGCTCTACTTCTCCATCTGTATCTCTCCAGCCCCACTTATCTTGTCATCTGGAAACCAAATTCGAGAGAATGCCATGTGCAGAGGGTCTCATTCAAGTGTTTCCCTTGGGTGTGTGGAGTCACTGAAGCCAGAGTTTGGCACTGTGAAGTATCTCATCCATGTGCTGAGTTTTCTTGGTGTGAAGGCAACACACCCGCAGTACCTCCAGAGCTTTGCCTTGCTAGTTCAGTTGAAAAGTCTGTACGCTTTTTCCAGACACTTATCCAATCTTTTTTTGACTGGTTACTTCTACTTCAATGCAAGTTTTGCTTCTTTTTTTTTCTGCAGTAGCCTGATTTTTTTAATAGCTGTAAGGATGTCTCCCAGCAGCCTGTATTTGATTAGGAGAAAACCAGCAGAAACACTGCTCAGCTCTTCACTTCTGTGGCTGAAATGTCCCTGTGAGAGGCTCTTAGCTGGTGAAGATGTTGCACTGTATTAAAGTCAGTCAAGACCTATCACAATCTTGTGACTGAGTTGACCAAAATTCTCCTCTGTGAGAGTACTAAGAAACTGAGCAATGCCTGCCAGGAAGGTCTCCAGTCCAGCAGAGCAGCTACCCGGATTTCCAACCACGTGTTGCCAAGAGATGCATCATGAGAACTGTAGAATCATAGAATTGTTTGGATGGCAAAAGGCCTTTGAGATCATAAAGTTCAACTGTCAATCCAGCACTGCCAGGTCACCACTAAATCATGTCCCTCAGCACCACATCTCCACGGCTTTGAAGCCTCTCCAGGGATGGGGACTCCACCACTCCCCAGGGCAGCCTGTTATAAGAAAGGACATTGAGCCTGCTCTCCAGCCACTGTTATTTTAATTCTATCCTTAGACCGTGGACTGTGCGGTGCTGACGCACAGTTTGGTTTGGGTTGGAAGGGCCCTTTAAAGGCCATCTAGTCCAACCGCCCTGCAGGGAGCAGGGACATCTGCAACTAGAGCAGGTTGCTCAGAGCCCCGGCAAACCTCACCTTGAAGGTTTCCACAGATGGGGCATTTACCACCTCTCTGGGCAACCTGAGCCAGAGTCACACCACCCTCAGCATCAAAAATGTCTTATTTCTCTCCAGTCTAAATCTCCCTCTTTTAATTTAAAACCATCACCTCTTATCCTGTCCCAACAGGCCATGCTAAAACATCTGTCCCCATCTTTCTGACAGGCCCCTTGAAGTTCTGAAAGGCCATCAGGAGGTCTCCTTTGAGTCTTCTCTTCTCCAGGCTGAACAAGCCCAACTCTCACAGTCTGGCCTCTCAGCATTGCTGGGACCCATTATTTTTGTGGATAACTGGGGGAGTCCTGGGGCTTGGGGACTCTGCCTGCTCATACCACATCTCCATGACCTTCAAAGAAAAGCAACAGGAGTGTGACTTTCAAGGGCCATGTCCGCACCTTCAGCGCGTGTGTGTAACTGCTGCGCAAATGTGGACGGGGAGAAGCCATCTCAGAGCAGCTCTTCTCTCCCTGCTTAGTCCTCATTTCCCTCTCCAAAGAGGTATTTAAGACCAACTCCCAGGTATTAGGGAAGGGTGGGAGGGAGATTGTGGGAGGGAGCTTGACAAGTTAAATGCAGGTGAAAAATCACTTTGCCAAGAATTTCACAGTGCATCAGCCAGCCTAATGTAGAACAAGTGCCTATTTTTACTCTGGCTTTTCACTAAGGATGTGGTCCCTAAAGACCTGTTTCACGGGAACCCTGCCTTTAACAATCAGCTAATTAATGGCCTTGTTATCTGTCAGCTTTCTCCTGCGAGCTGCACAACTTCTCCGGGAATGATGCTGACAAAGAATGGCAAAGTTTTCCACTTTACCCCTCCCCCCCCTCCTCCCCACCCCGACCCTGTGCTGGGCTTCCTGCCATCCCCAATTAAGCTCCAGTGCCTTCGCCTTGCATTTTATCATAGAAAGCAGGACCAACGGGCCACCGAGAGTCACTGTCCCCTCCCTGCCCCTCTATTGCACTGACAGATGTCTGGCCTGGTAACAACCTGGACCCATCTCCGTTGGGGGTTTTTTACCGACCGGGGATTAAGTCACCACGGTTTTGAAGCCAAGTGAGAGAAAGACAATGCTGTGGATCGTCACTGGCCCTGACAGGAAGGAGCGTGGCTTGGGATGTGCTTTCTTGACCTCCTTCGGTGCTGAGAGGCTTCTTTATTTAGATTTGTTCTTCCTAAGAGGCTGCCTCTTCCTGTGGTGGAGGAGCACGTATGTAGTAAACACGTGTAGGTGGAAGCCTGTAGGTAACAGAGGACATCCCTGGTGGAACCATCATTCTCTGCAGAGACCCTGGTTGTGGGATGTCCCGAAGCTGATCAGTAGGAAGATGGAAGATATCAGCCAAAGTGAAGCCATTTTCACGTTATGGCCATTCGACTAATTCCTTTTAATTTCTGACCTTCAGCCCCATTTCCTTGCAGGATTGTACATGAATCCTCAGAATTAGGGAAAGAAATCTGCTTAGAATGAATAGTCACTTGAGATTGTAGAATCATAGAGTGGTTTGGTAAAGACCATCTAATTCCAAAACCCTGCCATGGGCGAGGACACCTCTCACTAGGCCAGGTTGCTCAAAGGCCCATCCAGCCTGATCTTGAACACTTCCAGGTGTGGGGCATCTACAGCTTCTCTGGGCAACCTGTTCCAGTGTCTCACCACCCTCATGGTGATGAATTTCTTTCTTACATCTAATCTAAATCTACCCTCTTTTAGTTTAAAGCCTTTACCCCTTGTCCTGACACTACATACACTTGTAAAATGTACCTCTCCAGCTTTCTTATAGGTCCTGAAAGGCCTCAATAAGATCTCCCTGGAGCCTTCTCTTCTCCAGGCTGAACAACCCCAGCTGTCTCAGCCTGGCCTCCCAGCAGAGGGTTCCAGCCCTCTCAACATTGCTGGGGCTCCTCTGGCCCTGCTCTAATAGGTCCCTGTCTTTCTTCTATTGGAGGCTCCAGAGCTGAACACTGTCTGCATCTTTTCCTTCTGCAGATGGTTCTTGCAAACAAGTTTTCTAAGAAGCGTTGTACTGCCCAAACCTAGAGAAGCTTTAAAGTGAGAAACGATGAGGTGGTTGCGCTGGAATGCAGGTTTGCCAGTGGTAGGAGCTGGGAGCTGCTGCAGTCTGACCTTTATTTTTATTTCCTGCTTGTGTCATAGGAAAGAAAGATGAGCCTGGACTGTCTCTGGTGTAGTTCTCCGTGCTGTTGGGCATGGTCCTCTCAGTTTGGATGGATTGATATTTTGTAGGATTAACTAGAAAATCAGTAGAGTTTTTCAGATTGTACTTGACGCTACCTTTCACTAGAGTCCTGAACTCTCTCAGGAACCCTTCTGTCATCACATCGTGATGAAATGATTGAAGGAGGATGCATTTTTAAATCTCACAAATGCCAGTTCCCAGCAACTTCCGAGGTGGTCCCGTGGGCATGATGATGCTTTGTGTTCCTATGAGCAGTTTCCCGCCTGGGAGAAGGGAAGGCTCAGTTACTCCAACTCCAGCCAGTACAATTCTCCTCCTGCTTCGTTAGAAAACTACCTTCAGTGGGACTTGTAGTGAATCTTTTCCATAGTTTCTATTCTGGGATGTGTTTGCTGCATGTGTGCATTAAAGAACAGCTTTTGAGCATCTTTTTGATTCTTTTCTTACGAGGATGTATCTCTTCGTGTAGGACTTGGCTGTTAGTTGTTCCTTCTCTTGCTTCTTGCTTACAATAGCTTTACCTGCTGTTCTTCATCAAATGGTTCGGAAGAGAAAAGCAAGGAAGTAACAGGGATTCTGAGTCAAAATAATAAATCCTGGGGGTGATTATATTTACCTGCTGTCTGATCCATGGGATGACATAGATAGGAAGGACTTGACTTGGTGTTTCCAGCACCGAGAATGTTCATTTCTGCTCTTTTCTCTGTTGGGCAGTGACGAATACAATGGTTAATAAAAACATCCCCATGGCTCACTTGGCCAAACGGTGGCTGGGTTTTAACACAGCTTTGCTTGTCTTGTGAATGTGTTATCTGCTTACAGTGAGCAATCGGCTTATGAAAGCTGAGCTGCATTGTGCTGACGCAAGGTCTATGCCGCCTGGGCTTGCTGGAAGTGGTTTGGGCCTCGGAAACCAGCGGACCTGAGAACTGTGGGATGTTGAAACTGCCAAAGAGCTTTTGGCATTGGGGATCAGGGAAGGCACTACTTTCCTTTGCTGGAAGCTTTCGTTTCATACAGGGTGGTGGTCTCCACCTTTCGTGTCTGGGAATCTCCTTGGAAAGGCTGTGTTCCCAGTCAGCGTCTGCAATTCTCTTCTGTCTTCACCTGTTCCACTCATCTTTCTTGGGATTACTTCACTGGTTTTGTAGTTTATTTTCCCCTTTTTTTCATTCTTTCACTTGTTTTCATCGTCAATTTCTTCCTAATCTCTTACTTGTCCTTATCTACTCACCTTCCTCCATACTCTCACAGACCTACTCTCTCTCACTCCCACCACTGCTGTGCATTTTTCCTCACCTTTCCTCAGCATCCCCTGACTTTTGTCTCCTCAAATTCACTTTATTCCTAAAGCTCAAGAGAAATTCAAGCTTCTGGGGAGAATCAGAGTGGGAAGAACCTAAAATCTGGTGAATTAGTGATAGCAGCAGAGAATGGGAAGCTCTAGGAACCTTTGAAGGAGAGGCTGCTGCCGCTTTCCAACCTTCCTACCAGGCATTTACTTTGAGATGAATTTCTCACTATATCCAAATAATCTGTCTTCAAAAAAAGGGTGTTAAACTGTAAATAAACCGTTTTCAACAGGAAAAACTGACTGAGCAGGGATATTGCCTCTCCACTTGGAAGCATGCTGTGTACCCCTCTGGCATGGTATCAATGAGAGGCTGATTCATTATGGACAAGCAAATCATAAATGGGATGAGTTGCAATTCTGGGAGGCATCTTGGAAAATCTTTCCTGTGTTAGAATATTCCTCGGGGTTTTTTTTTCCATGGAAATGAAGGGTCATCATTCAACTGCAGCCACTTCTGGCAATATTGCAGACAGAAGAACTGATCACACCAGACAGCCATGAACAGGTGACTGAGGTGGACGGTTGTTTTCTTGCTTTCCCAGTGGAAAACTAAAGTTAAAAAAGCCATTAGGGAGATCTCCTTCCAAGAAGAATGATTTGTTAGAAGGGGATTTTCTTGTGGGTCCTTCTCAGGCTGTCTCCTGGTGGGGGGCTGCTGAGGCTGCCATTGTTTTCCATGGATCGGTACTTGTCTTGTGCTCAACAAGTAAAATGTGTGTGTGCACACAAAATTCCTTTCCTAAGCCTGTGTTTATTGCTTCATGCTCTTCCAAGGACAACAGAAAACTTCAGTATGAAACTTGAATTCCCCCACCCTGGTGGATTTCAGGACATTATTGCTAAATATTTAGAATGGTAGAGAGGGTGAAAGGGTTGTTTCCAGGTTCGAGCAAAGATCTGAGCCCTGCAAGCTGAGACAGGTTTTGGATTAGAGTCTGCACCCACTTGAGGTATCACAGTGGAAGAAGAGCTGGTGCGTTATCAGTTGTGAGGATGCACATGGGTCCTGCTGCTTGAGTTCACTCATTGTAGACTTTGGATGGCATCTGGAGCTGAGTTGGGCTGTGAAATTGCTCGGCAGAGCCAGAAGTGAGACATAGCAAAGCCAAGTGTGCCCTGTTGAGGTGCTCTGCAGTCTGTGCTTGCCTGGCTTGCTCATCTAGCTGCAGCATCTAAACTGCTGGTTGAACAAGAGGCTTTAGCTGCTGAAAAGAGCAGGACTGACTCACTTGGTCTTCTGCAAGTGATAGAAGATACTGAAAGAAAATAATAACTTAATAGTAAGTAAATAGTGACTTAATGACTTAATGATAACTAGGTTGTTGTAGGTGAGTAAAGGGTGGTTCTTTTTGCCTGGAGAGAAGTGTTGCTTCCTGCCTTCAAACCAGCGCAACTGTTTCATAGAATAGAATCATAGAATTGTTTAGGTTGGAAGAGACCTTTAAGATCATCGAGCCCAACCGCTAATCCAGCACTGTCAACTTCACTACTAAACCGTGTCCCTCAGCACCACACCTACATGGCTTTGAAACACGTCCAGGGATGGTGATTCAACCCCTACCCTGGGCAGTCTGGGCCAGGCCTTGACAACCCTTTTAGGGAAGACATTTTTCCTAATGTCCAACCTAAACCTCCCCTGGTGCAACTTGTGCAGCACCATGTGGTGTTGACGCAGAGTGGACAATAAACTGCTAAAGCTGGTCTCTAAAGCTGGCAAGAGAAGGTGATCGGAATGTGCTGGGTTTGAGTGGAAGAAAAAAACATCCTGCTTGGGGCTTGGGTTCTGCTGTGAATCACATTGTCCTTCTTTCTGTCCTGTCTCTGGCAGGTCTATAACCTGACTCAGGAATTCTTCCAACGAGGTAAACCAGTCAATGCTGAGAGCCAGAACAGCGTGGGCGTCTTCACACGGGACGTTGTGCGCAAACGTGTCAAAGCCGATCCGGATGACACAGAGGCTGTCAAGAGGCTGAAACTAGCGATGATCCAGCAGTACCTTAAGGTGTGTGAGTGCATCTCGTTGGTCTTTTGTTTTAGCTAAGAGCAGACAAACCTTCAATCTCAGACATGTTGCCCATCACTAGAGAGCTGCTTTTTGTGGCCTCTTGGGGCTGGGGCAGTTTCTGTTTATATTGAAAACTTTTCCTTATAAGCAATATCTAAACACAGAGAGCTGCAAGAAATAAGACCTTTACTTTTTTTTTTCTTTATACCTTAAACTTCCAGCTTTTATCTAGAAGGGGCTTTCCTAGGCCCTGTTAATTTTTATGATGTTATTTAATGTTTTCTTACCACCTGAAGCTCCTCTATTGTCAGTTTCTTTTAGTGATCTCCTGTGTGTTACACCTGGGATCCCATGATGCCTCCTGGGGTGTCTTTTACCCTCTTCTTCCTCTGTCCATATCTCAGAGACCAGAAGAAATGTAACTTTGATGCAAATAATTTGCTGAAGAAATCCCTAGAAAGCATTTTGAAGGCAGAGCAAGAAAATCAAAGGTAGATTGTTGAAACCCATATCCTAATCATCATTCCTCCTGGATTCCCTAGTTCTTTCTGTTTTCTTGATGCCTTGGCTTAAGTGAGTTCTCTGTGGAGTGAGGACTTAATACTGCATCAAGCCCTTCACAAGTAGAGTGTAACAGTCATTTCTGTTTCAATTATAATGAGTTAAAGGCTTATAAAATGAGGCAAGGGAGGCGGGCACACTCTGTGGTGCAGGTAAGTGTATGGTATTGACTATTTACAGGTGAGAAACTGAAATAAAGACCTAAAGAGTCTCACAGGAGATCTGTGATAAAGCTGAGATTTGAACCCAGGGGTCCTGAGCACTATTCTGATATCTCAGTGTCCTAGTCCAAGAGCATGTATCAGAGGGTGTCTCTACAGCTCCCACGTAAAGATGGGTTATTTATTGTGTTTTGCACATTCCATCAGCTGTGCAGACAACCTTATTCATTTGATACAGCTCTGATTTTCCTGATGGTTACTTCTGTGGTTGTTGCAGGTTGCCACAGCCTGTGGCAAGTCTTGCAAATCCTTTCGCATGTGTAAATAACTGAGAACAGCAGAACTTCTGATACTTAAGACTATCAGCTCAGAGGAGTTGCTGAGAGGGTGAGGATTAACTGGTGTCTCAGGCAAAGTGTAGATGTGGCAGTTGCCTGTTTGTCTCCCTGGCATTTTTCCTTCATGGTTAAAAGAATGAAATAGCCGTCAGGTGTTCATTATCTTGATGATGTGGAGTGTCCCATTGGAGCATCCAGGCAGGATGAGCAGCTGCTGACTCAGGGTGCAGGGTTTGTGTGGTGGGCCATCAAAACTGGCCCTGGGTGAGTGTTGGAGGGGGCTCACTCTGCCATCAGATGGAATGGAACCACAGCAGACCCAGAGGACAGGTCTTCTTCAAGACCTACCTGCTGGTGAGCTGGCCCAGTGGTTGTGCCTGCTCAGTCCTTGCTGGAGTCATTGGGCAGTGACCAGGAAGGGAGAACCACTTGTTTGTAAAGACAGTGACAGGAGCAGCCTGTGGACCACTGAGTCCCGCTTTCACTTGTTTGCATGGCAGCCCAGCACAGAGATTCCTGCCCAGCACCAGGGTGCTCAGCAGGGAGAAGGTCTAGGTTTGTGAAGCTGCCAAACGCAGTCATGAAAGTGTGGAAAGGACTGGAAAATTGGCCACAGGGGAATGTAAGGAATTGTCGTGTTCCCTTTGCTTGAAACACTTAAAGAGTTACAGTGTGACTCTGGTGATCTGAAGACTGTAAGATCACTGTGTCCCTCGAATCAGTAGTATCATTAGAAACTTATCACAAGACAGGCCAAACATCCTGCCTTTGTTCCCGGGATTGCTGGAAGCCATGGCTGTGCCTAACCCTCCTGCAAACATTAACCAACAGGTCTCGAATCAAAAGCTTTGATAATCTCATCATGTGAGTCAACCGCAAGTGTCGTCTATCTTGGCATTTCCCTTTTCTGTCTCCTTCAGTTCCTTCTGGGCCAGGTCCTCTCACCTCTGCCAGACTGTTAGCTTGGTGCTTGCTGGCTGAGAGCATGTTGAAAGCTGCAGACAGCAGAAAGAGCTGCCAAATTTTTTTCATGGCCTCTCACAGGAGTGTTTATTAACATTGGAAAGAGTATCTGATTAACATAGCTCCAGCTTCTGCTGTTGGAGCACCAAGCAGCCAGTTCCTGTCCAGTAAAGTGGGTTTTAAGTGATCAAAGGAGTCAGAACTGTAAGCCAGAGTCATGCAGGAGCAATGACATCACCTCTGAACTCTGAATGATACCACCATGGCTGATGCAACCGAAGCTGATGCATCTTGCTACCATGACAAAATGTTTTTTCTTGTTGGAAAGAATGCTAAATATCAATTTTGTCCAATTCTATGGCCAAACACTTCCTAACGAGTAGAAAAAATGTGGTTTAAGAGGGGGGTTCAGGACTCCCAGCTCGTGCAGCTCCTCCATGCCCTCGCGGTGTCATGCTGCGGCAAAATGAGTTGCTGTGTGGCAATGTTTCTTTTGTGTTGCTTTTCATTAGGTAGAGAGTTGTGAGAGCAGCTCCCACAGCATGGATGAAGTCTCGCTCAGTGAGTTTGGGGAATGGACCGAAATCCCTGGAGCTCATCACATCATTCCGTGCGGTTTCATTAAAATCGTGGAGATTTTGGCCCGCTCCATTCCCGAGTCTGTCATTCAGCTCCGCAAGCCGGTCAAGTGCATCCACTGGAACCAGTCGGTCAGCAAGGAGATTGAGAGGGTGGCTGACCACAACAGTGACCTCCCCAAGGAGGACAAAGGCTCCGATGTCTTCGTAGAGTGCGAGGACTGTGAGTTCATCCCAGCTGACCACGTCATTGTGACTGTGTCCCTGGGAGTCTTGAAGAAACGCCACGAGAGCCTGTTTCATCCCCGCTTGCCCGAGGAGAAGGTGATGGCCATTGAGAAACTGGGAATCAATACGACTGACAAGATTTTCCTGGAGTTCGAAGAGCCTTTCTGGAGCTCTGAATGCAACAGTATCCAGTTTGTCTGGGAAGATGAGGCAGAGAGTGAGAGCTTGACTTATCCCGAGGAGCTGTGGTACAAGAAGATCTGCAGCTTTGATGTGCTCTACCCCCCCGAGAGGTACGGCCATGTCCTGAGTGGCTGGATCTGTGGAGAAGAGGCTTTGATTATGGAGAAGTGCGATGATGAAACTGTGGCAGAAACCTGCACTGAAATGCTACGGAAATTTACAGGTCAGCCGTGCTCTTGTTCCTTTGGTGGGTGGAGAAGAGCGGGACAGTGGGGCTGGGGTGTTGATTAACCATGAGGAAGGAAACGCACGAAGGTAATTTTTAGTTCTTTGGCACTTTGTGTCCCTTTGCATGGGCTGTGCGCGTGCTTCCACCTCCTGCTTGGGTGTGCCTGGAAGCTATTTCTGTAGAGGGGCTGATAGCCGGCTCGGGAAGTGGTGGGCAGAAATGCCGGAGGATGCCATATCCTCTGCTTTATTTAGTCAGCAGTATGTCTTGAGCAGCTGGGGCCGTCGGACTCGCTGCTCCTGAGGACTGCTCTCTGCTGTGGGAAACAGCACAGCTCTTCCAGAGCCAGTGGAGTCAAATTGGTTTAGATCAGTGGAAATGTGGTGGTCGAATCACACATCTGGCTCCCATTGTACATGAGACTGTATAGAAATCTCATAGGCCTAAAGTTCAAAGAATCCATTGATCTTGAGAATTCCCATTTTCTGGGCACCTCAGTTAAACCTTCCTGAACTCCACAGATTTCACTTTTCCTGGGCACACATTAAAGGCAGCAGTTGGAGCAGGACAGATCTTAGGTGCATTATACTAAGAAAATTCAAGACAAAATCACTTAAAGTTGTGACTCTCGAACACTCTGAGCCTTAGTGTGCCTGAAGTCACTTCTCTAGAGGTTGAACACCTTCCCAAGGAAATAGCTTCTTGTATCTGTGAAGGTCTTAAAGATCCTCTGAGAGAAGATACTGCACAAGCAAAAAGTGTAGGGTGATAATGCTGAAGGAACTAGTGGTTGACTCATTGGCAGTCTTGAAATAAGGATTTTGGATTTCTACATATTTATAAGCAATTACAACAGCAGCATCCTCCAAGACTAGATGTATTTTATGCTATTCTAGAGAGGGATCCCATGACTAAGTTTTTTATGTCTACCTGCTAGCTCATTGTGGCCAAACCTCAACACTCAGTGGGTTTCCAGCCTTCCCACCTGTCCATGGACCTCCAGTTAACTGGAGAAATTTGCCTCCACAAATGTAGCTTTCCCCTGCGCATGCAGACCGTTACAGTCCCAGCGTTGCCCCTGCACTGCCAGGGCACCACTAACCCGTGTCCTTCAGCACCACGTCTCCACAGCTTTGAAACCCCTCCAAGGATGGGGACTCCACCGCTGCCCTGGGCAGCCTGGGACAGGCCTTGACAACCCTGGAGGGTAAAAATTGTTCCCTGTGTCCAACCTAAACCTCTCCTGATGCAACCTGAGGCCCCTTATCCTATCACTTATTCCTTAGGAGTAGAGCCTGATGCCCCCTGGCTCCACCTTCCTGTCAGGGAGTTGTCAAGAGTGAGAAGGTCTCCCCCTGAGCCTCCTTTTCTCCAGGCTGAACAGTTCCCTCAGCTGCTCCTCACAAGACTTGTGCTCTTTACCAGCTTCTCTGGCCACACTCCAACCCCTCAATGTCCTTCTTGGAGTGAGAGGCCCAAAACTGAAGCCAGGATTTGAGGTGCAGCCTCCCCAGAGCCCAATCCAGGGGGATACATGATGAACCCGTGGCTGCCCTGCAGCCGGCAGAGAAGTAGATGAATCAGTGAACGCTGGACTCTGGTCAGCTTTTGCCTCCTGAGCTGTTTGTTTTCAGTGGTATTGGATGTCCCTACGTAACATTGCAACGTCAGTATATACGCACCTCTGTTCCTCCTGACCTCATCAGGCCAACTGCTGCCCTACGCAGGCAGAGCAGAAGGTTCTTCTCTTTAAGGCCAAGTTGTTCCAGTGCTGACATCTCCCAGAGTGTTTAAACAACCTTTTTGTTGCAGCTTTTCTTGCTTAATACCTCTTTTTTAAAAAAAATACAAACCACCTTGATTCATCAGTGGGAATTTGGCTTTTGGGGTCTTATATTGGCAGATAGGAGTATACTCTTCCTCTTCCTTCTTGGACTCCTTCACTGTTACTGTTGTTTGCACGTGTTGAATGTTCCTCTCTCCCTCCCAGTATGGAAATATGTTGGCACTGGGTCATTGGTACGTGCTGCAGTTGCTGTTCCAGCTGATATTGCACCTGGTCACTGTCCATCAGGCTCTTCAGCAGTGTGAGCTCTGCATCAGCCTCCTGTTAATCCTAGGTTATCTAACCCTGGAGAAGTTCAGACTGAACTTAGCAGGGCCTTCCTCTGCAGTGAACATTTTGTGCATAAGTTGAGAGGTGACCTCTCAGCTGCTTGAAACCTGTTTCTTGGAGCACCTGTTACCTATTGTTGGCCAAGCTTCAAGTGTCAGAAGCCAGTAATTGCAGACCTACTCCCCCCGAAGGACTCGTTGGTTTTGTCATGCTGGTGCAGGGCATGCCCTGAGGTCTCCTCCCCATCCTCCAGCTATTTGTCTAGAGAGAAACTATCTCTTTTAGGTTCTGTGTCATATCTGCTAGCTCCGTGTGGAGACATGGGACACCCTAATGTCTCTCTGGTGGCTATAGACACTGATGTGTGGGTAGTGCCACGGATCTCTATTGGCCTTGATGGGATCTTAGGTACCTTGCTCTCAGGTGGGCACCTAAATTCAGGTGTCTTAATTTAGATCTGTGAGTTGACTTTAGGATAATCCTGTATCTCTTAATCAGTCCCATAACCGATAAATCTTTGTAGCCACAGCTCCTAGGAGCTGAATGTAGATGGGATTGTTTGAGGCACATGGAGTTATCTTCCATAGCTTCACAAGGGGAACTCTGTGGCATAACAATATATGCCCTCATTTTTTAGCGAAGGCTAAGATCCTTTTTTTAGCCATTTTCCCTCTCTTTGAACTGGATTAATTGTTACTTTTCTCTGCAGGCAAAGGCACGTGTTTACCCATCAGCTGAGAAGCAGACTGAGAATTAAAGGCATGGCTAAATAATTTTTAGTAGGACTAAATAATGGACTCAATTCTGGGCTTCCCAGTTCAAGAGAGACAAGGGACTACTGGAGAGAGTCCAGTAGAGGCTATGAAGCTGCTGAGGGGCCTGGAGCATCTCTGTACCCAGGATAGGCTGAAAGCCCTGGGGCTGTTCAGCTGGAAAAGAGCTCAAGGGCCCCCCGGGGGCAAGAAGATGGGGCCAGACTCTGCTTAGTGGTGCCTAGCGACAGGACAAGGGGCAACAGGCACCAACTGGAACCCAGGAGGTTCCATCTGAGCAGCAGGAGAAACTTCTTTGTTGTGAAGGTGTTGGAGCCTGGCCCAGGCTGCCCAAAGAGGTTGTGGAGTCTCCTCTGAAGAGATTCTTGCACTGGCCATCTCCCAGGCTCCAGTAGCTGAACCTTGCCTGAGTATGTGAAGCGGCCTCAAAGATGGGTCTCTGCAGGGAGGATTTCTCTTCTTTGCAATTTTCTGTGTCCCATCTGCCCATTCCTCTCCTGCCAAGCCAGATGTGATCAAGGGATGCCAACAAAACCTCAGCCAATGCCACTGACACGGGCTCAAACCAGTCTAGCACGAGGCTCTCCAATGTATGACTCTCCTTATTTCAGTTCTCCCTGAGGCTCTTGTCCCACCAGCTGCCTTGGCCACAGTCTGGGATCTCCTGTGCTCCTGTATCCTTTGGGATGGGGACAGTGGCTGATGATGGCCCTGTCATTGGTTCACTCAGGTGCCCCTCACCTCTTGGTCCTATATCTTCTTAGCAGCAGAAATCCTACAGCAACCTAGACATCCTGCTTCCAGCCTCAAAAGCCTTCCTTCCATTGCATGTGCATCCCACAAAATGGATTTGTTGAATTTTAGGTTAATTATGGGGAGGGACTGAGTAGCAGTTGGAGTGCATAGTGCAGGTTTTTGAAAACTTTCTGACAGGTTTTCCTGTGCCCTTGCAGAGCAAGGATTTGCCTTCTAACGTCTCTGCTCCTCTTTAGAGGGACACCTCTCTCATGAGACTATCCAGTCAGGCACCTAATTAAATACCTAGGTATTTAGTGAGTCATAGAATGTTAGGGGTTGGAAGGGAACTCTGGAGATCATCGAGTCCAACCACCCTGCCAAAGCAGGATCACCCAGGGCAGGCCACACAGGAATGTGTCCGGGTGGGTTTTGAAAGTCTCTAGAGAAGCAGACTCCACAACAACTCTGTATCATATGCTTGATCACCACTGTGGCAAATGAGACCAGGAAATACCCTGTATTTTCAAACAAATCCATGGCCAGGGTTCCCTGAAGCTTCCCAGTCTCTTAGGAACATAAGCATTTGAATGATTTTTCCCAAAAGGCAGATTTAAGATTAAAAAAGGATCCTATTTCTGTTAGATAGTCACAACTCATTAATAGAAGAGAGATCTGCTTTAGGGCCTCTTTCCTGCAGCCTGCAGGCTCTGTTTGGATGTATTTCCGATAAACCCGACCACTGCTCCCCACCTCGCACAGGCATCGTCGTCATTTCTCTCAGACATGGTCTTACTTTTTGTCTTTTGATTTCTTTCCACCCAGGGAATCCAAACATTCCGAAACCTCGCCGGATCCTGCGATCCTCCTGGGGCAGCAATCCCAACTTCCGCGGATCCTACTCTTACACACAAGTTGGGTCCAGTGGGGCTGACGTAGAGAAACTCGCTAAACCGCTGCCTTATGCTGAAAGCTCCAAAACTGCTGTAAGTATGGCCCAGATTGGTGCTCTGGTCATCAGTGTGACCCAGGGCAGTGGGTTTTCTGGGAGGAGGTTGAAAAGGATGGGCTGAGACTCCAGTTGTGGAGTTTTCAGGTTTTTTTTATATGTACCGCTCTGGACAAATAATGTATGTAGGATTTTACCTCCAATGTTTGGAACCCCAGTATCTCAAGGATTCTCACTCTTCTCTCTCTGCAATTATCAAGAGTTGGACATCTGCATGGCTTTTGGAATTGTGATCTCTGTGTTTGAAAGTTATTAGTCTTGTTGACCAGTTTCAAATTCCCTAGGAAAACTCATTATTCTGTTTTAAAGCATAGTCTAAACATGGAGAATTAGAAGTGAGACCCCTGCTCATGGCAAGGTCAGGATGTGTCAGACGTGCATAGGAGGAAATCTTCCTGTGCTGGCAGCAGCGGGTGAGGGAGGCCCAGTCCTTGGCTGAGGAACTCATGTTGGCAGAGAACAGCGGATCTGCTCCTCAGACATTGCCTTTGCTTTGTGAATAGAGTGTGGAGAGAAGGAGTACATGTGGAGATGGTTATCACAGCTCAGCTGATGAGCGGTGATGCGTTAAGCCAAACTCGCCCCGTCATTCAGGGTTCTGTGTCCAAATACAAAGAGAATGGCTGAGGAATATGTACCCTCCAAGCATCTGTCCAGATCATCTCTTCCATCTAGAGCCTGACCCCACCATGGAATTTTGTTGAGCACAAAAATGATAGAGTCTTAGAATGATTTGGGTTGGAAGGGACCTTAAAGATCATCTAGTTCCAACCCCCATGCCATGGGACACCTCTCACTAGAGCAGGTTGCTCAGAGCCTCATCCAGCCTGGCCTTGAACACTTCCAGGGATGGAGCATCCACGGGATCTCTGGGCAACCTGTTCCAATGTCTCACCACCCTCAGCGTGAATAACTTGTACCTGATTTCTAATCTAAATCTACCCTCTTGTGGTACCCTCCATGTGCTGGGCCCATTCCCATGGTGCACCATGTTGCAATTTCAAGAACCAGCACTCCCAACACACTGTTTTTTAGTGATGCTCATGGGGACGTGGGAGGGCATGGAAACTTTAGTCTCCTTTTAGCCTCTCGTCTGCTTCCCGGTAAGCGCTGCTGAGCTTTTCTGCTGTGTTTGTCCCTTCCAGCCGATGCAGGTGATGTTTTCAGGAGAGGCCACGCACAGGAAATATTATTCCACAACCCACGGCGCTGTGCTCTCTGGGCAGAGAGAGGCTGCTCACCTCATCGAGATGTACCAGAATCTTCTGTAGTGCCGGAGCTGAAAGGCCTCGTGTTTGCCAACATCACCAACTCCCAAACCTTTGTACAGGTGTCTGGAGGGGTTCTTTTTTTTTTTTTTTTTTAATTTCAGTTCACAGTAGAACAACATTTATCTTTTTCTATTAAAAAAAAGCCGTAACTGTTTAAATAATTAGTCATCGATAGCTTCTTTTCCGTGTGGTGTATCGTTAACAGGGAAGGGTGCTGCTTTTGTCTGGTAAGCTGTTTCTTTGTCATTTTAATTCTAATTTCACTTTTGGTGCCTATCAAATACATTTTTTTTTTCTTTCTGTATTGTAAGTGCCTTCTCTACTAAAATAAATGTTGTAATAAAAAGACTGGGTGCTTTGGTACTTACTCGATGTTACAAAAATAAAGGACAGAATTTGCAGGATCTTGAGATAGATCCGGATACTCCATGTACCGCTTGATCTTCACTGTTTGCCGAAAGAGTTGCACCTTAGAGGTACAGTCCTTTGTCCAGATTAGAATCATAGAATCACAGACCAGTTTGGGTTGGAAGGGACCTTAAAGATCATGTAGTTCCCACTCCCATGCCATTGGCAGGGACACCTCCCACTAGACCAGGTTGCTCAGAGCCCCGTCCAACCCGGCCTTGAACACTCCCAGGAATCCACAGTTCCAGGGACATCCACAGCCTCTCTTGGCAACCTCGTCCAGTGCCTCACCACACTCCCAGTAAAAAATTTATTCTAATATCTAATTTAAATCTTTCCTCTTTCAGTTTGAAGCTGTTGCCCCTTGTCCTGCCATTACACTCCTTGATAATCCCTCCCCATAATTTTGCAGGCTCCATTTAAGTACTGAAAGGCCACATAAGGTCTTCCTGGAGCCTTCTCTTCTCTAGGCTAAACAACATCAACGTAAAGATCCCTTCTTATAGAGGCCTTTTCCTGCATGGAGATGCAAAGGTGGAAAAAAAAAGAAGGAAAACCCAACGTGGTAAGAGTTACAACTTTCTGTTGGGTGCCTTCGGGACTGATCTGCCCGAAGTTCAGCACATTATTTCCCGGGGGCTTTGTTTGCCTCATATGCAGTGACTCACACCTCTCAGCACATCAAACCCCAAGTGCTTGCAGTGAGTGGGTGTTGACACTGCAGATGGTTGAGCAACGAAAAAAGTGAGTCCTGGCTCTGCCCTTAGTGGGGTTGGATATTTTCTCCTCCTGTGGCTATCCCTGGGGTGAGACACTGTCTCCTTCGTGGCACAGAGTCTGGGGGATCTTCTGCAAACGGAACGCAGAGCAGGGAAAGGTGATTTTATGCTGCCATCTTGTGGCATCACCATCTCCTCTAGAAATAGTAAAAACTGTGTGCTATAAGAAATACGTCCAAACTACACAGCTGTCTGTGAGTGATGTCAGAGGTGGGAGCCCAGAGGGGTAAGCACAGACATGGTCCAGGGAGCAGGAGGGAGGTGCTGAGCTCTTCTCCCTGGTATCCAGTGATAGGGCACACGGGAATGGTTCAAACCTGCACCAGGAGAGGTTCAGACTGGACATTAGGAAGCATTTATTTAGCAAGAGAGTGGTCAAACACTAGACCAAGCTTCCTACAGAGGTGGTCAATGCCTCAAGCCTGTCAGTGGTTGTGACATTTGGACAATGCTCTAAATAACATGCTTTGACTTTTGGTCATCCCTGAAGTGGTCAGCAGGTGGACTAGATGATCATTGTAGATCCCATCCAGCTGAAGTGTTCTATTCTCATCCTCTTTTAATTCAAGGTCAGACCACATCTCAAGAAAGCTAAGGCTTGACTTAAGTCAGCTGGTTTCAGTTGCACCACGCTGATTTGTGGCCATTGAAGATGCAGTCCTCAGCTTCTGGCACCAGAAGAGTTGAGGTGCTTCAGCAGTTTTGGGGAGGTGGGTTCTCCGTGTGGGTGTAAGGCTGAGTTGTAGAGTACCAAAGTTAAACTCCATGGTCTGCCTGCGAGCGTGAATTTTGTGATGCAGAAGGGGCGTGGAGATTCAATAACTTAAAATCTACCACAATTTGAGTAAGCAAAAGGGAGCTGTAGAAAGAGTCACTACAAAATACACCCTTTCTCTGTGGCTGAAATTGGTTTTAGAAATGTACAAAGTTCAAATACCTGAGTTTATACTGTTTAAATTGCATCAGTAGAAACTGTAACTGCAACATTAGAAAGATGGAGGAAGCTGGATGATGTCTCTGTGTATGTGTGTGTGTGTGTGTGTGTGAGACGCTGGCCGTGCCGCAGGCCCTCTGGGAGCCCTAGAGCCCCTGACTTGGTGCCTCAAACAGTGGCAGTCTACCTGCTCCGGATCTGCTTGGCCCACAGCAGCTTCAAGGTCAGTGTCGTTGCATGACTGTAGCAGCTGGCATGTGGCTGGCATGTGATCCTCCACCTCCCCCAGGGTCTTTGCGTGTCCCTGTGCAGAAATAACAGTAATTAATCAGGTCCTGCAAGAGGGTCCAGAATGTGCTGAATATCATGGAATCATAGAATGATTTGTATTGGAAGGGACATTTAAAGGTCGTCTAGTTAAACTCTGGTGCCATGGGCAGGGATGTCTTCAACTGGAGCAGGTTGCTCAGAGCCCCACCCAACCTCAACTGGAACACGTCCAGGGATGGGGCTTCTACCACCTCTCTGGGCAACCCCAGGCCAGGGTCTCATCACCTTCAAAGTAAAAAATTTCTTCTTTCTCTCCAATCTAATTCTCCCTCTTTTAGTTTAAAACCATCACCCCTTACTCTGTCCCAACTGGCCTTGCTAAAAAGCCCGTCCCCATCTTTTTTGTAGGCCCCTTTAAGTACTATAAGGCTGCAATAAGGAGGATTTCCATGAGTTGCAGGAACATCTGAGAGCTCAGCACCTTCCGGAATCTCCCTCTTTCCTCCCACCCTCTTTCTCTATTGTAGTCCCTTGCTGGCCTACAAAGAAAGTTGGTCATGGGCTGGTGACCATGGAGACTGGCCTCCCTTCTCATGGGCAGGTACTGGTGACACCTCACTAGAGGGACAGGCCACAAAGGATGAGCTACTGGCTTGAAACTGGCCCGAGCAAAGGACTCTAATCCCAGCAACACCACCTTTGTGCAATGCAAAAAAAAAATCTTTCATGAAGCACAAGGAGATTTTTTCCCAACTCTGATCAGCCTGGTGGCTTCACAGCAGGATACTTTGCTTTGACTAGCTGTAAGATGGGTGGTGAGTGTGAGAGCAGCAATAAAATGAGCAATGTGTTCGGAGGAGAAGCAACAGTGTCAATTTTCTCACGGGCAGCGTGGCCCTGGCCAGGGTGGCTGCCAGAGGGCAATTTGCAAGATTTTTGGCAAATGCCTAATGGAAAGGCAACAACAGCACAGGGCAGTGATTCAGGGGCTGGAGAAGTTGATTTATAAGGGGAGAGATTAAAAAAAAAAGAGGCATAAAAACATAGCAGAGCTAAATGCGTCACGTTTGGCTGAGCAGCGGGTGAGGACTGAGCTGGTGGGACGCCAGGAACACATGAGGAGTTGGCCGGTGCTCCAGGGAGGATTTGTAGTCGTCATGGGTGGCGCAGCTGGGTGCCGGGGATGGTAGCAGAGGAAGGAGAGAGGGCAGGCAACCAGCCTGCCGATAGGAACGTGGTGTGCCAAGGTCTGCGGCAGTGCTGTGCTGAAACTCACCAGCTGAGGGCCTTAGATCTCCAGGAAAGTTTGGTTAAGGGACATCAATGCAAAGCCTCCTTCTCTGCCTTGCCTTACTTCATTTAAAACGATGGTGGAAGCTGTGAATTCACTTACTTACAGGTAAGCAGCTTCAAAGTCTAAACTGGCGCTTTCTGCCTGACCTGGGGATGTTCATACCATGTTGAGGAAAAGCTTCTTTGCTCTGAGGGTGTTGGAGCCTGGCCCAGGCTGCCCAGAGAGGCTGTGGAGTCTCCTCTGGAGAGATTCTAAACCCGCCTGGACAATGCGATGCTGGGCCCCCTGCTCTCAGTGACCCTGTTTTAGCAGCGGGGTTGGACCGGATGATCCCCAGAGATCCCTTCCAACCTCTACCACTCTGGATGATTCTGTGATCTTAGTAACAGCTGGAGTTGCTTGTGCTCATAAATATGCCCAGAAATCATTGCTTAATCCTAGTCACACTGCAGTTTCCCAGGTGAATGGACAGAATTTTTACCTGCTTTTGTGAGGACAATCATTGTGCTCCTGCGTAGTAGGAAGGGAAGAGACGTACACAAGCCAGGAGCTGTGCTCCTGTCCAGTCCCACACTTTTCCCCTCTCTGACCTGGACCATACCTGCCTGTTCTGTGCTAACCTGAGCGTATATAAACCTCTAGCAGTCATAGAGGGATGTCTGCTAGTTGAGTCGGTGACCCTGTGCTACCTTGCTCATGTTTGCGGTCATGGCAGTGCTCAACAGGAAAACAGCAATTGACCCTCTCTGCTTTCATGTAGAATTGTACAAGGGGTATTTTTGCCTCATGACAGAGATAGGGCTGCACTGGATCTTGGTTCAATTTGCAGTCAGAAAAAGGACTTTGTTTTGAGCTGTCCTCCTTCTCTATCGTTGGTTGGAATCTATTTGTTGGCTGCCACCATTCACAACTTAGCAGGAGAATCCATCTCATCCTGAGATCTTTGCTTTTTTGATGGCTTTCTGCACTCAGTGAAATTTCTGCTGAGGGGCAACAGTCCAGGAGGGGCCTCCTTAGCTTGGCAATGAGTTTCTGTTGATGTGTCCCTTAGATGTTCCATGGACCCTGGGATTGCTCTGCAAGCAGAGCCAAAGTCTGAACTGGACCTGTTTGGGTAAGGATACACCCAGACCTCTGTTTTGAAAATGTCTGGTTTTGGGTGGTTACCCCAGAGACTGATTTTGGCCTATCAGAGTAATTACCTGGGGCTAATTGCACCTCATCTTGCTCTTCCATCACATATCAGGTCTCTGTCAGATCCTGATACTTTCCTCCTTTGCCCACGTTTAGGGACAACCTCCTGTTCTGTTTTGAAAAGAAACCTACCACTGTGTCCCTTTTTGTCTAATTTCCTCTGAAAACCTCCACAGCTTCTCTGCTGAGAGTGTATTTGTCCACCATCTTCATTATGGGAGGGATCTGGGACTTAGATGTTCACAAAGAGGAACATTTGGTGCCTGGTGTTGCCCCTCCTGAGCAGAGCATCCCTTTTGGATCTTAAAAATGAACCCCGACAAATAAATTAAAGTTTGATCTTCTAATTTCTGTTGCCTTTTCGATTAAAACCACTCATTTAATTCCCGTGTAGCACCTTCTGCTGAGACTGCTGGGAAGGGCAGATTTCCACGGCCATTTCATCATGCTAAGCCAACGGAAATCTTTCTGCTATGACTTTTAAAAAGCAAAAAAGACTTTGCCGTCCCCAAGCTGCCCACTGACACAATCGGCTCTAAATGGGCCAGGCTTTCAGCACAATCAGGATGGAGAAGTGGCAGCTTGTTCCCGTAATACCCTTTCAGACAAGGATTAATTTTAGGCCGACTGTCTCTGCTGCCTGAATCATGTCTGGAGACGATGTAGTCGGTGTATTATGTGTGGCCCTCTTAGCAAGGGATGGCTCTTCTGGTCAAACATACTTCTCTCCTGCACCTCACAGGACCACATTTTCAGGTAGAAAAGCTCTATTTGAAATCTTGCACAAAGCCCACATCAAAAGCAGTGCTGAAGTATCCCCACTTTCAGATAACTCATCCTCTTAGATAATATGCACACCGATGAGAAGCAGCGGGGTAAGGGGAGAGATGGACTAGATAACAACAGGTTGGAGGTGTTGAATTTGAATAAAAGGACCCTTAAATTATCTGGACCTTTGTACAGTTATCACTGCACCTAAGTCACAGTTTTATTCCATAGAACCGTAAATGGTTTGGTTTGGAAGGGACCTTAAAGATCATCTGGACCTTTGTACAGTTATCACTGCACCTGAGTCACAGTTTTATTCCACAGATCCATAGAATGGTTTGGTTTGGAAGGTACCTTAAAGATCATCTGGTTCCAACCCCCTGCCATCTAATTCCAACCCTTCCCACCAGATGAGGTTGCTCAAAGCCTCATCAAACCTGGCCTTGAACATCTGGCATCTACAAATTCTCTGGGTAACCCATTCCATGTCTCACCACCCTTGTAGTAAAGAATTTCTTCTTAATATTTAGTCTAAATTTACCCTCTTTCAGTTTAAAACCGTTACCTCTCATCCTAAAAGATGAGGGGCCAACTCCCTGATAAAGAGTCCTGTCTCGTTTTCTCCAGGCTGAAAAAGCCCAACTCTCCCAGCCTGGCCTCCCAGCAGAGGGTTCCAACCCTCCCAGCATTGCTGGGGCTCCTCTGGCCCTGGTACAACAGGTCCCTGTCTCTCCTGTGCTGAGGACTCCAGAGCTGGACCCAGCGCTGCAGGGGGAATCTCCTCAGACTCCTGGGAGCAGAGGGGCAGGATCCCCCCTGGTCCTGCTGCCCACGCGGCTGGGGGTGCAGCCGAGGGGACCAGTGGCTGCTGGGCTGTGAGCACATGGGGCCAGCTCAGCTCCGGCTCCTCACCCCACAGCACCCCCAAATCCTTCTCTGCAGGGCTGCTCTCGATCGGTTCATTCGCTTGAACTGAAAACACTTGATAAATATATACATAAAATATATATGATTTTATATTTATGTATTTCTATGTATATTTCTATATATAAAAAATTGCAACGCCCCTCACTCACAGAGCTCTGCTGAGCAGAGGTTGGCCATGCTGTTGACTGCCTAAAGTGTCTGTATGACCCTGCACTCTTAGACCAGCTCTGAACTCCTTTTCCAGCAGGATCCCTTCTCCGAGCTTTCTCTAGCCCCACACTCTCCACCCTCTTCCTATTCCCTCCAGCCCATGCACAGTGTAATGTCCTTGCTATGCGGTAGTGGTAGCATCACCCCGACCACGCCTGTTGCTCCAGGACAAATATTTTCACTGGGAAATGCACAAGTGGGAGAGAAGGATCTTTTCTGAGCCAAGTGAGGCTCATCACAGCTCTCTGCTTCGCTGAGACACGTTCTCTGACCTAAAGTGACCCACCTCAATTCATCCTGGGTCAAGGGAGGTTCCCTTTAGCTGGAGGATTTCAGTCAGAATGGATGCTGCCAAGATGCTTGACACTCCTACCAGTGGTCACGGAAAGGAGTTCTTTGGTTATGGAGAAAAAGAGAGCAAATGATAAGACAACACAGAGAGAAAAGGGAAAGGTTATGATTTTGGGAGAGGGATGTCCAAAAGACAGGTGCTCTGAAGAGAGCCCCAAGCATGTGAGGTGCTGGATGCACATAACAGCAGGAAGAACTGCAATGTTTTCCATCACCTTCAAAGTGTTTGATGTCATAGAATGCTCTTGGTTGGAGGGGACTTTTCAAGGTCATCTAGTTCCAACTCCCTGGCACTGAGCAGGGACACCCGTAACTAGAGCGGGTTGCTCAGAGCCCTGGCCAACCTAACGGGAATGGTTCCAGGGATGGGGCATTGACTACCTCTCTGGGCAACCTGGGCCTCAGCAACACATCTCCAGGGCTTTTAAACCCCTCCAGGGATGGAGATTCTACCACTGCCCTGGGCAGCCTGGGCCAGGCCTTGACATCTCTTTCAGGGAAGAAATTGTTCCTCAGGTCCAACCTAAACCTCCCATGGTGCAACTTGAGGCCTTATCCTTTTGTCCTGTTGCTTGTTCCTTGGGAGAAGACACCAACCCCATCTGGTTCCAATCTCCTTTTACAGAGTTGTTGAGAGTGAGAAAGTGTCCCCTGAGTCTCCTTTTCTCCAAGCTGTAGTCACTTTCCCATCAGAAGAAGTAACAAAACTTGACATTTTAATCTCCTGAAAAGAGACTCACAAATAATAATTGGAAGAATATGTAATTAAATTAATTACTTTCCATCTTTATCCAGCTAGTTCTAATTTTCTTACATATTTCCCATACTCCCCTTTTATTGCATGTTCTTTCTCACTTACCCAGCCCTTCGTATTTGCTGGGTAGAAACCCCATCAACCCAAGGAAGTAGAACAGGAATTGTTTATAGGAGTTTTTCAAGCAAGTTCCCAGATGCAGGGATGGTTTATTACAGAAGCTCATGGTAAAGCAAAGCACCTGATCCTCTTTCTACACACAATGCGCAACACCTGAGCTGTATGGAAACTGAGAGGTTCCTCTTACACTGGGATTCCCTCTGTGGAAACAGAGAAGAGCAACTGGAGAACACGTATGTCTTAAATCCAAATAAATATGTGAGTGGGGAGTGTGCTAGAGGTGAAGCGGGTGTAAAAATGTGATTCCTTTGACCCTCTGTGGCCTTTAAGTAAAGGGAGGAGGAAGACAACTTTCAAAATGGTGCTTGCGGTCCCTTTTTGATCTCCCTCAGAGGCCTTCTTGGCTGAAGCATTGCCCTGTGCTAATATTTTGACATCATTTCCAGAGATGAGCTGGCTCACACTAGAATCTCCCTGCTTGGTAGACCTTGCAGTTTTAGTTTTGGGGTTAAATGCGGATGGAGAGCGGGTGTATCAGGTATCTGCCCTATAGCCCTGCCTGCAGACCATCAGAGAAAACCCAGCCGTGAACTACAAAGTTCCACAGCTTGCCTCAGGAGACCTTTCCCAGGGGTCCAGATCATCTGGACAGGCACTTTTAAGCAAGTTAAACAGGACTTGATTGACTTACTAAGGAGAAGAAGCAAGGGCTGGGATATGGGGAAAGTTACATTTTTATTCAAAAAGCCTTGAAGTAAGATTGGGGGAATTACAGGTCATGCCTTCCTACATGGGTCCTGGGGAAACTGCTATTTAAAAGCGAGGTAATGATGTTTTGGGGAGATAGCTCATGACAGGAGATCATTGACCCAGCAGCTTGTGAAGAAGAAAGTCTCACAGAGGGATTGAGACTCGATGACCGTGTCAGGAAAATGGTGGATGAACGAGATGGGGTACACACAGTGCATTTGGATACCCAGAAGGTCTTTAACAAGGTCAGACTCAAAAGCTTCCTGAGGGAGCTAAGGGGTCACACGATGAATGGGAAGCTATTGCTGTGGCTCTACAGCTGCTGAGGAGAAAGCAAAAAGGAGGATTAAATAATCGATTGTGGCATAAGGTCACAGTTCAGTGCTTAGTCCCGTGTGTGCCAAGCTGGTTAATGGGCTGATACATGGCATGGAAATAGAAGCAGATGAATCCACTGATGACACAGAGCTAATTTAGGTAGTCCAAAGCAAGGAGAAACTTTAGAGACCCCTAAACAAGCCAAGGGAATTAGCATCACCGTAGCAGGGGCAATCAAGCACTGATAAAATGCAAAGTAATCCAGACAAGAGGAGAAACTA
This sequence comes from Baryphthengus martii, assembly GCA_013396935.1. Lineage (NCBI taxonomy): Eukaryota > Metazoa > Chordata > Aves > Coraciiformes > Momotidae > Baryphthengus > Baryphthengus martii. The sequence goes on along the minus strand of VWZK01007648.1, from coordinate 6,614 downwards.
AGCAAATCGTGAGCTGGACAGGATTCTCAGATAACCTGTGCCTGGTCAAGAGTGACATCTCTGTATCAGGACAGACAGTTCAACACAAACCTCTTTTCACTCTGTAATTGCAGCCAAGCAATCAAACAAGCCAGTATGTTTTATAATGGAGATGCTGATTAGTACTGATAGTGTCTTCACAGAAAAATCAATGTGTAGTCCTCCAAAAAGTAATGGCAAAGTCACTCAGATGGTGGCAACTGGGAGTCAAGACCTCGAGACAACTGAGTCACTGGTAGAATATAAACAACATTTGCATTATTTGCAACAAATATAAGTGGGTTATTGCAAAAGCATATGAAATAATACAGATTGTTGGATGTCACAAGATGCAGAAGACAACAGGTATCCTGCGATTTGTTAGGCAGATTCCAAATGAAAACAACTACGAGATTAGGTTACCTGGCCAACTCTCCTTCCGGAGGAGGCTGATGAGCATGGCAGTGAGCCTGTACTGCCTTCATAGCATGAGAATGGATTGGGTTGCGTTGGGAGGGACCTTAAAGATCATCTAGTTCTGACTCAGCTGCCATGGGCAGGGATACCTCCCACTAGACCAGGTTGCTCAAAGTCCCATCCAGCCTGGCCTTGGACACTTCTACATCCACAATTTCTCTGGGCAACCAGTTTCAGTGTCTCACCACCCTCACTTTTAAGCATTTCTTCCTTACATCTAATCAAAATCTACCTCCTTTCCATTTAAAGTTATTACCCTTTGTCCTATCACTACATGCCCTTGGAAAAAGTCCCTCTCTAGCTTTCTCCCAGCAGAGGTTTCCAGCCTTCCCGGCATTGCTGGGGCTCCTCTGGCCCGGTCCAACAGGTCCCTGTCTCTCCTGTGCTGAGGACTCCAGAGCTGGACCCAGCGCTGCAGGGGGGGTCTCCCCAGAGTCCTGGGAGCAGAGGGGCAGGATCCCCCCCTGGCCCTGCTGCCCACGCTGCTGGGGATGCAGCCGAGGGGACCAGCGGCTGCTGGGCTGTGATTGCACACAGATGGGTCATGCTGACCTTCTGGTCAGCCAGCACCCTCAAGTCCTTCTTGCAGGGCTGTTCTCAATCTCGTCATCTCCCAGCCTGTGTTGATACCAGGTGTTGCCCTGACCCAGGTGCTGGACCTTATACGTGGCCTTGTTGGACTTCATGAGGTTCACCAGTCCTACGTCTCAAGCCTGTCAAAGTCCCTCTGAACGGCATATCCACAATTATCTCCATATTTATAGATTTCTTTGTTCAGTCTTCCTGCAGTACCACTTGCAGCACCTCACTGGGCCATGGCATGTCAGAAACTGCTCCCACTGTAAAATAAGAGCTGCAAAGCATTAGGAGAGGTCAAAGCAGGATCAGTGGACTTTAATATAGGAATGCTTACAGGCAGCCTTCCCAGTACACACAACTATCAGAGCAACTGCCTTTCAGTAATTGCAACAATATTCTTCATAGAATCATAGAATGATTTAGGCTGGAAGGGACCTTTAAAGGTCTTCTAATCCAACCCTCCTGCAGGGAGCAGGGACACCTGCAACTAAAACAGGTTGCTCAGAGCCCTGTCCAACCTTCTATGTCTCAGCTTATTATAGGGGAGGATAAAGAGAAGGCGGCGGGGAGGAATAAAGTTGTGCATCTCACCAGTGAGAGGCCATTAGTGTCACACCAGTCGTGAGTGACCAGAGACAAAGATGATGGAAGTGTGGTACCCGTATGAGCTGCCTTTATACGTGCTGAGCAGGTATCTCTGCTTGCTTTGCTTGAAAGCAATACTTTCCAAAGAGAAAATAATGGGGAGAAGTTATGGAGAACAAAATAGAGAGATTAAAATATTTTTTTTCTGAGTAGCTGTGTATATCCAGAGATAACACAAAGGCACTTTTATCATAAACTCCAATTACAATGAATAGACCATTTTATGTATTCGCTAGGGAGGTCTGATGAAGGTGTATTAGCATAAAAGTGACTCAGTCTATGTCTAGATGCTTTCTGACTACACCCCATTCATTTTCCAGTTTTAATGACAAATTTCACTTTCAGTCATCACCAATTTCTTGCCTAGCTGATGGTATTTACACACATTTTATTCTGGAGTGAGTTGAAAGAAATCCTAATGAGACTGGTATTCTTGGTTAACTTTCTCCATTAGCTGGGAAAATGCTCTTTGTGTCCCCAAATGATGGTGAGTCCTGCTCAGTCCAGACCCTGCTGAGCTCAAATAAGCAAGCTCTGGGAAATGTTGGTTGTCACTCTTGTGGGGTGTCCTAGAGAAATGGGTCACAACCAGCTCTTGCCACACACCACTGATTCCTCTTCTCTCCCCTAGTACCACCCTTGGTGAGGTTCAAATAGTAAATATTGTGAGTATTTACTCACAGTAAATACAGTGTCAGGGTGAGAAGGTCTTTCTCATGGATGTACGTCACTTGACTCTGGCACCATTTTGTCACTGGTCCTTCCACTGACAGGACAGATGTAATAAAGAGCTTTAATCAGTCAAAGTCAGGTGATGAAAACTTAGGTCATCAATGATTTAAGAGCAACATCAGGGTACAGGGTGTGCTGCTCTCAAGAGCACATCTGAAACGAAACAACAGGGACTGTGTTTTACCCTTGATATAAACAAATCAAAGCCAGCAGGGAGGAAGGGTATTTTTACTTTTTTATTATCTTCTTAAAATTTTGGACCGTGACCAATGTTGCTCAATGAAGTGTCTTTAAAAAATGTGCCCAGCTAACTCTGAGGCTGCTTGAAGGATATTCCTTGTGGCTGGTCTGCAGCCTGATAAGAGCTGTTTCTTCTAAGGCTATTCAGAGCCTTGAATCACAGTGACCACTGTAAAGCTTTGCACTCTGCATGGCAAGGAAAAAAAGGATGGCATTTTTCTCTGGAGTCTCAGAGGAATTTTGTCCAACACTAATAGCCTACAAAAAAACCCATCTCTTAAAGGGGAGAGCTGGAAGCCTTACACATATGTGCTCCTTTTTGACAGAATTGTAGGCTTGAGGAATAAATGGAGTTGGAAGTCTCTATTTTAGCCCCTTGATCAGTAACACTGAGCCAACTTCAAGGTTACTCAGTCTTGTTCAGTCTCATTTCAAGTATCTCCAAGGATGGAGGCTGCATAGCCTTTCTGGATGCCTGACCCAGGGCTGTGCTGTGCTCAGAGGAAACACTGTTTTATTTATATCTAATGACAATTTCCCCAGTTGAGTGTTGAGCCCATTGCATGTGAGGGGAGCCTAACTCTGTCTTCTCTGCAACCTCATTAGAGCAGTGCAACCAGATGCCCACGTAAATACTCCTTTTCTAGGATGGATGAATTCAATTCCCTTGCATCAGGCAGGGCCTGTTGCAATGGGACAGGGGGTGATGGTTTTAAACTAAAAGAGGGAGCTTTAGATCAGAGAGAAGGGAGAAAATATTTATGCTGAAGGTGGTGAGACCCTGGCCCAGGTTTCCCAGAGAAGCGGTTGATGCCTCATCCCTGGAACCATTCCAGGTGAGGTTGGATGGGGCTCTGAGCAACCTGCTCTAGTTGCAGATGTCCCTGCTCCCTGCAGGGGGGTTGGACTAGATGACCTTGAAAGGTCCTTTCCAACCCAAACCATGCCACGATTCTAAGATTCCATGACTCTATGACCTTCTCTTTCCCATATAGCCAATGTTGCCTCATTTTGTGAAGGTTTCACAGTGTTCATAGTCTTGTGTCTAATATTCAGCAGTCCAGCCTGAAAAACTTCCTATCTCTCTAAGGTGTCATGGGATAAAGTAAAAGGTCTTCTGGTTTAATAAGTGGTGGAATAATCAGAGAAGCAGCAAAAAAAGAAAGTATGATTAAATAGTAATTTCTCACAGTGGAGGAAGGCTGTTAGAACTTTCTTTAAGGTAGTGCTGGGTCTCAGAATAATCACTGTATTCCTATAAGATTTGGGAAAAGGTGTAAATAGATTGGTGACAGTTTGCTGACAATCCTTCATTATTCAGAGTAGTCAAAGCTAATGCTAAATGTGAATATTTGTGGAAGAGCTGTCATGACTTTGGATTAGCAGGTGGTGAATTTAGTACTGATGAATGCAAAATAATGTAGATGAGGAACAAACTATGCATAGGTGGCCATGCACTGAAAAGTAGTCATTAGCATTCAGTAGAAAGATGCTGAGATCTGTGCGAAAAGCTGAAATGGGAAACTCAGCTCTGTGCCCAGTGGTGGTCAAAAAGGCCAATGAAATGTTAGGAATTACGAGGGAAAGAATTGAGATGAACAAAAAAGATCATTATGCTGTGTGCACAATGATGTTGTGCACTTAATGATGTCCCTGGTGGAACTACAACCGAAAGAGTCAGGTTAACTTTGGCCACACACTCTCAAAGAGGATGTAATAGACCTAGAAAAGGTCAAGGTCTGGAAAAACTTCATATTCAGATAGGCTAAATAGGAGAGAACTCCTTCATGGGAAAAGAAATGGTGAGGATGGACACGATGGTCTGTAAACTGTGAATTAGTTACATTCATATACAGATTGAGAACAGTTACTCCTCTCACATCAACATTCAAAATGAAGAAGCGCTGTGCAGCCCATCTACAATGGACAGACAATAAGATCATGGGGTAAACTGGACACTGAATGTAGAGGTGGGATGAAAAGGGGAGTAGAAAAATTTGCTGACCTGAGGTCCATGGGTGACCACTGCTCTACTTGCCAATTCCTTGCCTTAAAGGGAGAACAGATAGAGGGAGAGACCTCCTCAGGCTGTCAGTCAGGTTCCTTTCTCTGCTAATAAACCCCTCCAAAATAAATACCTAAATGAAAAGAGTGAAAAAATAACTTCCTGGCCAATTTCAACCAGCTAAAAATAGCTGCGAGGGCCTTTGAAAGAAAAATGTAGTGCAGAGAAAAAGAGCACTAAAAATAAAGTGAGGAGATGAGAGGTTCAGAGAGGAGAGG
>VWZK01007647.1:148526-171119 GCA_013396935.1 Baryphthengus martii | reverse complement strand
GACACAGTGCTCCAGGTGGGGTCTCAGGATAGTGGAGTAGAGGGGGAGAATCACATCTACTCATCCTGCAAGTTGGTGAAGAATGGATGGTTTCAAAACTATGACCCACTCTCTCTAATTACTGAAAATAGTATTTCTTGACCACATGGAGATCGTCCGCAATTGAGATGGTGCTGGCACTGAGTAACTAGCCCTGTGAAGGATCTGAGAGGTTGAGAGCTCTGCTTGTTGGTGTCCTAGAAATGGCAGTAAGATTATAATGATTTGCCTTTGACTGTAGAGAAGGTATTTGCCTTTTGATAGTCAGTGGGACCTCAGATGTATTGGTTGGCTGGGTTGGAACATGAGGAGTGATGAGGATGCTTTTATATAGCACCTGTGAGTTGATGTGCTTGGAAATCTTGGGTTTTTTTAAGATACTTGTACCACAGCTCTGGTGATGATGTTATGAAAGTAGTGTAAATAAACAGAACTGTAATCAATGAAGTCTCAAATGTATTATGGAGATTTAAGGGAATATGCTGTTTACTCATTTGCATTACATTAGGGTGCCCTGTAGGGGAGAGAGGTCTTCTCTGAGAAATTTGAGGACAAGCTCTTCCTAAAATTGTGCTTGCTCTGGCTCAGAGCACAGCAGTATTAAAAAAATGCCACCAAATTCTGATTTCATAAGAGTTACCGTACGATTCTAGTAAGAGGGAAGGTTTGGGCTTCTGACTTTCTGGTGAAGTAAACCCAGGACTTTTTAATAAAAAAAAAGATCTGATATGATTCTAGCAAATGAACTCTTCTAATCTCAGTCTAATCTGACAGTCAACAGCGTGCACACTCACCACCCTACCTCCTTTCATTTTCCCTTTGTCCTTCCCATTCGCCTCCTCTATTAGTCTTTTTGTCACCCTCACCATTGTATTTCCCAGTTTAGCTCCAGTTCCCGCTTTACAGCACCATCCAAACTCTGCAAGAGATACGGTGAAACGCCCTGTGATTTTGCTGTCACCTGTTTTCCCATTCTCCCACCCACCTCCTCTTTTGTGTGTCCTGTCTTTACCCAGGCACTGTTCTCCCAGGGAACCGTACGGCTCTGCCTGGCAGCTGAGCACTTCTGTGGGCACTGGGTGAGTCTGAACCCCCTTTGCTATCAGTGGGAGCGCACAGATGTTTGCTTTCCATAGGGATTTGCACTTCATCATCACAATGCTCCCAGTTGGCTGCTGGGGCAGGGCAGGACCCACAGAGCTCCCCTTCTCGCACCTCGCCGTCCCCTTGTGAGCGGGAGTCAGCCCACTGGAGGAGAGCAGGGCTGATACGTGTTGCCATAGTAGCAGCAGCAGAAGATACAGCTGGCCGCCTTCTCAGGGAGAGCAAGAGCTGGAAAATATTCATTAATTTTGTTTCACAGGCTTTAGAAATCTGCAGGAACGACCCATTTGAAAGAAGCGTTATGAAACATCTCTACTTACGCCTTCTTCCCTTTGCCAAGCCACCAACTCTAAAATGTCTGGGAAAAAGAGTCAATAGTGTAACCAAACACACCGAATATCAATGTTGTGCTTTATCTTGGGCAGTTTGTTTTGCTGCTTTCATGGTGCAGTAGTGGCAGAGGGAAAGGGAATTTTTCAGGTGGCAAAGGTCAGTCCTGTGGACAACATAGAAGTGAGAGGAGACATTTTCAGTGGCTTGAGTTTCCAAGCAGATAAAGCTGTTCCATTTTGTCCTCGGTCCTTCCAGGACGTATGGTAGTACCCTGGTTTATAATACATCACAGCGGCTGGGATCTGATTAGATAGCCCGAGTGTTGGCAGACACCAGCGGAGCACATTTTCTACAAAGCCCCTGCCTGTCACCCTTCAAAATAGCTGGGTCCAAAAGGACCCTGGGATTTGAAATGCCTTCAGAGACAGCGAGCAGGTGTCAGCAGCAGATGGGGGTTTGACTGCAGGAATCCAACTCTCGCAGCACGTCCCTTTTACAAGCAACATTGCCTCTCCCTCCTGTAGGATTAGCTTAGGAAAACAGGCAGGAAGAGAGGTAGGAGATGGTAAGGCAAAAAAGCAGCCCATTGTGCCTGCATCCCTGGCTTGTCAGCCAAAAGCCAGTGGTCAAAGCTTTGCAGGTCCAGCTGACCGCACGGAACATCATGGCAGGCTTGAAAAGTAGGGGAAAGTCAACAGCAAAATGCCATCTCAACTGATACAGGGTGCAGAAGGTGTAATTACTGTGCGATCAACGCACAAGGATGATTATGCTTTCATTATCTGCATGTTTATAGTTATTATTCTCATTCCAAATGAACTGCAACTACAAATACAAACCCATGATTTCGGTGCAAGAAGATGGAAGACGTTGCGCTATTAAATGGCTAATACCTTGTTACCTATAACGAATGGTTCAGTTTTATCTTAAAATTAAGAAATTGGTCTTCAGTCTCATTAGAAAATCATGGGGGCTGCTAAATGACAGGAAAGAGAGTGGGATTTGTTTCCCAAACACGGTGCTCTAGCCTAGTGCATTCTGTCCAGTTTGAGCCCATTTTCTTACTAAATGCAGAATGAATTGCTGGGCATCTTAAAAGGTTTTTCTGTTGTAGATTTTACCACAGTGGAAACACCGGCAGTTCTGGAGATGCAGCTGGTTACATGAGCAAGAGCCAAAAAACATCAACAGTGAGTTTCAGACACATTAGATTTATAACAAAATGTCTATCTGCATGTTTAATTACAATTGCTGTGTAATAAATTCTGATGAAATACAGTTAATCTATCACCTTCTTCAAAATAGCCTTTGTCTACGTAATCCCACTAAATGCTTACTTCTCCCACTCCTACTTCACCTAGGAGCTAAATATTTTTGTTGTCTTAATGTCAACTAAAATATTTTTTTTTCTGTGCTGAGAGTGGAAATTGTGGCTGACAGCCCAGGTTTGGACTATTAGGGGAGTTAGTGGGGCACAACCTTCCCTGCCTGAGGCTCAGGGTAACAGACCCTTACACGCCTTTTCAACGCTCTCAAGAGTTTATTGGCACGATAAATATTTAAATACTAGGAAATGGTTAAAAAAAAAGAAGAGCACAACCCCTGCTCACCAAAAAGGGCAGCTGGGAGGCTAACCTGTGGCAGTTCTCCCATAAACGTGGTGTCATGGGATGGTTTGACACCGGGGCTGCTGGAAGGCAGCCAGCAGAGCATGAGCAATGAACTTAGGTGGAGCGAAGTGAGGAAAAAACGAGAGACTGGATGTCTGTCTTATTTTTACGGAGCACGCGGGTGCGGTAATGAGTGCTCTGAAGTGGATGTAACGACAGCTGATGAGAAATGTGCCGTCACCCCGACAGCAGAGCCAACTATCTGCAGCCTTATGTAGAAGGTTACAACCGTGACATGAGTGCTATAGAAAAATGTACATGGAAGATACATATAGCGTTAAATATTCACTGGTTTTGAAAATAAAGTCATGTACTGTTGAGGATTTAAACATTTAGTCAGCCATGCTTGTTTCCCTAATCCATCCCTACTTTCTGAAAAAAAAAAAAAGATGAAAGACAAGCATCCCTCTCAAGAAATACATCGTGTTGAAAATGGTGTTATACAATTTAAAGAAACTGCTCAATACCTTTAACAGAACTGACAAGATAATTGTGATCTCCTTTTTTTTAATTCTTCAAAATAATTCTGATATACTGAGAGAATTTTCAGTATTCTCCATCTGTCATTTATCTGAAGACTGAACAAGAGATTTTCAGGGCCCTTGGCCTGAATTCAGCAGAGTCTATCTTTGGGAGCAAGAGTTAGAGAAGAAATACCCCTATGAAATGGGGGATTCAAAGTGTTCAGTGAGCAAGGCAGTTAGCTCTTTGCCTGTGCGATCTTTTTGTACCCTCTTTCGGTTACCTTCTGCAGGTTGTGCTGCTTGCCGATAAGTACTACAGCCACTGTCAAGATATTTTACATATGGTGAGAAGTAAAGAGCTAGACAAGGTATGTCTTGCTTTAATAACACTTGTTCTGATGACAGTGAATAACTCTAAGGATAAAATTGTTTCTGTGTAACTTCTTGACTTGATGGTTTGATCCAAGGTAAATGATCATTTATAGACAAAAGGAGCATTCAGTCAAATTGTTCAGGAATTCTTAATTAACACAACATGCTCTGAGAATTTGACTTGGTAGGCATATCCTGAACGTTCCTGGCACGTCAACAGATCCGAGCCCAGCACTAAACACAGGACCACAGATACAATTTATCTGCATATCCATGGCACAATTCTTTGTTTCTCTCCTCTTTCTTACGCTGCCTTGCAAGGTTCAGCTTGGTGCCCCCCAAGATGCCCCTTAGACTTCCACTGGAGCCCAGCCAGGATGGGGCCAGGCAAAGAGTCCAGCTCCACGGTCATTCTTTCGCTTTTATGGTTATGTGTGTTGTCTTATTGAGTTACACAACTGTAAAACCAGTGAAAATCCATAAAAGACTTTGTGCGACAGGTGAAAGACTGTATCGTGTCGTTCTGGAGGTCTCTGCAGCGCGAAAGAATAGCACTGATGTCCTTGACAGATGTTTGCCAGCTGTTCACAATCTATGATAAGCAGCTCTTCAAGGTACTGTGGACACACTTGGTTGTTGCAATTCTGTTATGATGTTACGTTGTGTTGTTCTGGTAGTTTTGCCTGAGGAGAAGGGTCAGCTGTACAACAGGATTGTCGTTCGTAGCCGAACTCTGTTTCTGAGAAGGCACATTTTGAGTTGTGCAGATTTTGAAAGGAGCCAGTGGAATTTGAGATGATTTCCATTTCGCTGCTGTGTATTCCTACGGAGTTTGCTGTTACAAATGTGGTTTCTCGTTCTGGCGTGAGGTTATGTGACTGAAATTGCGACTGATAACCGTTTTCCAAATTGAGGGTTATTTTTGCTTTGAGAACACTATTGCATTTCTCGGCAACATTCCATGTAGAAGTATGCAGTTTTCTGTTCAAAATAATTTGCTTCTTCTTTACAGCAAATCATTAAGTAATGTCTAATAATTAATTCAGGAAACTATGCTTATTGTTAGGTTTTTTTTCCCTCTGGAAATAAATGTAGCTTAGCTATCGCTTATTTGGAAGAAAAAAAAATGGGCTTCTTTATATTTATATTTAAACTATCAATACAACTTTGTTCCATGCTGTTGTAAATATCTGTAGTACACCAATCATGTGCAGCTCCACAAATCTGTATTCCAGGAACTGGAGAACATTCTACTTTACGATTTCCTGCAGGATATTCCTTTGCAACACATTGCATCAGTCAAGTCATTCTGTAAAAATGTCGAAGATTGGATGCTTACTGCTTTGGCAGGGTTTCCATTATTGCTCCAAACATGCAAATCTAAAGGTATGTTTGAGTAATAGAGAGATTTTCATGAATTAATGTTCCCTTAAACTGCAGAGATGCAAAAGATTGCACTAGCATTCACAGGCTCAAGGAAGACTTGCAGACAGCCTTAACTCTGGCATTTCTTGCATGTGAATGCTTGATAGAGCAAACTTAGTAATGTGTTTTTAACATGTGTGTGCGTGGAAGGGTATAATTAATTATTATATATAATAAATATATACATCCTGGTCTTTCTGGTTTGTACAAACTTCAAAGAAACAGAAATTTTCGCTTGAAAACTGTTGCCGGTCTGCAGAAGCTTCTAAGTTGCTTTATACTTGATTTTCCTGTAACTAAGAATCAGTTATTTTATATTTTGTTCTTAAAAAGGATATTCTTGGATCATGCTTATTATAATTACAACACATTCTAAGCAGCAGAAAATAGAACCAAAGGAACCAACTCTGATTAACAGTGCTGCAGAATTATAGTCATATAAAGGCGGAAATATAAACCCTCGAAACAAAATACAGGAGGTTTAGAATGAATATTGCTTTCGTTCACCTTAAACCATACATGTCAAAGAGTATTAGACCTGGTTAAGAAGTATTTAATGCAAAAAAAAATATCGAAAGCATTTTTTTCCTGTGTATCATGAGTTAACAGACTTGCCATGAAGGAAAAATGATGACCTGGGCAGCTTCTGCTTGCAAGCTTTAAATTGTGAGGGTCCTCAGCCCAGCCTCTGTTAGCTTCCAGAACTCCCCATGGGATCTACTTCCTAACTTAAAGGATCTATCTTCATTAATGTCTTTTAGACTGTAAAATATTAATGATATGAAACATCTGCCTCTTCTTTAACAGAAATTATACTGTTTAAGAAAAGACTTGGGAGAAAGACAGACCTTGCTATCATGGTCAAGGTACGTTCCAGAATCCGTGAAACTACAAAGCTGGGCATCTCATTCACTCCAACAGTTCGGGCTATTTATGAGACATTTGGGCTTATTTATGAGACATTTATTTATGTAGGACAACGGCAGCAGCACAGGTGTTCTTAGCTGTGTACTGACCACGGTCCAAATTGTGCTCACCCTCCTACCCATCTCTTCCCACACCATAAGTATGTTGAGAGGGCCTTCTCTTCCCTCTGGATTCTATGACAGCTTCTGAGCTAGGGTCAACGGTCCTTCATGGAGAGGAGAACGCAGTAGCTGGAAGGATCAGGTGACAGTTCTCAGTATCTTCACCCAGCCACATCAAAGTCAGTGAGATAGCACTTGCTGAAGTTACTCTAAAATTGGTTTTACGCAGTGTCCTGACCACTCTCTCTGACGAGTGCTGCAGCAGCCAGCACATGGGAAATCACTAATGTGCCAGCTGCAGTGAAGCTGTGTGGTTGGGGAGCAGGTCATGAGGTCTTTAAGGACACAAGACTCTCACCTTTTTCATGGATCCCAGTGATCAGTTGGCAAAATCTTCTCCATCCTCTGACCAGACAGTGCTGGAAGGAGCACTGCAGAGCAGCATCCTCTGAACTGCTCTCCATAGGGTCATCGCTCAGCTTGGCTTTTTCCCATGGCAAGAAAGAGACAAAAACCTTTCTAAAAATTAATATCTCTGCCTGCTTTTTGCTCTGCAGTAGCATTCTCCTCAACTATAGGGGTGGATTCAGGAGCTGCATTTTCAACCCTTTGAACACTGCAAAGTAAATGGTTTCATTCAGTGTTGCAATGCTGTGAGGAGCTGTACCCTCCTGCAGCATTCCTTCCATTGGTGTCCTTAGATACCTCTAAAACCTTGAGTTGTGATGTGGCCCAGGCCACGACAGAAGAGATAGGTCATGAATGGTGAAGAAAGCAGAAGAGAACAGGTGCTCAAGCGAAATGGGTATGAGTAGAACAAATGATACCTCACTCCTCCTCCATTGTACTCTCCTGGCTTCCAGCAATCTGCAAGGAAGGTTATATCCACATCTTGATATTTAACAGCTCGATTTTGGCATCTACAACATATTGGGGTAGTGAGTTACAGGGTTTGATTATTTGCTGTGTAAAAAAAATACTTTCTCTTATTAGCTTTAAATTTTCTGCCCTTCTTCGTGCAATTCTCCTGGCAAACCTCCAGCGTACCCTGCCTCAGATCTTTCTATCTGAAGCTGAAGTTTATCTCATCTTCTCACATTTGATATTTCTCATCATTCTTCTCAGTTTTCTCTGCCTAAAACTCACCTGGAATTTCAACTAGAGACTGATGGTCAAAGCAGGGGAGAGTGTTCCCAATGAGAAGTACTACCAGGGGAGCTTTGCAGCTGCAGCCTCTGAATGATGTAACCATCCCAACCCTTGTAGAGCTCTTTGCAAGAGTTTAGCCACCTGGTGAGAAAATAAGAACAATTTTGGCAGGCTCAGCATCCAAATGAAAAAAAAAAAAAAGTAACTTTCCCATCATGTGTAGATAAAGCAGGCTGACAGCTGCTACTACCTGGACATGCAGAAGTAATTAGAGCATAAAAAGGTGCAAATTCCCTGAGAGAGAGGAATGTGAATACGATGCTTGTCATTTCCTGGGGCTGATTCCTGCCCCTGGTGAGTTGTATTTAAGTGTTGTCAGAGCTGGATCTCAGTCATTTAGAGAATTGTATTTAGTAAAATGGAGTGCAGTGGTTAAAGGGACCAGTCTAAAACACCAAGTGTGGACTTGCAATGGGCTCTTGTGGCCAAGAGGGCCAACAGTCTCCTGGGGTGCATTAAGAAAAGTGTGTCCAGCAGGCCTAGGGAGGTTCTCCTCCCCCTCTACTCCACCCTGGTGAGGTCACACCTGGAATACTGGATTCAGTTTTGGGCCCCCCTGTTCGAGAGAGACAGGGATCTACTGAAAAAAGTCCAATGGAGACTACAAGGATGATGAAGGGACTTGAACATCTCTCCTGTGAGGAAAGGCTGAGAGAACTAGGACTGTTTAGTCTGGAGAAGAGAAGGATGAGAGGGGATCTTTTCCATGTCTAGAAATATCTGAGGGGTGGGGGTCAAGTGGAAGGGGCCAGGCTCTTTTCTGTGGTGCCCAGTAAGAGGACAAGAAATAACGGGTATAAGCTAGAACATAGGAGGTTCCACCTCAACATGAGGAAAAACTTGTTTGCTGTGAGGGTGATGGAGCCTGGCCCAGGCTGCCCAGAGAGGTGGTGGAGTCTCCTTCTCTGGAGACTTTCCTAACCCACCTGGACACATTTCTTTGTGACCTGCCCTGGGTGATCCTGCTCTGGGGGAGGGGTTGGACTCAGATGATCTTTCCAGGTCCCTTCCAACCTCTACCACTCTATGATTCTATGATTCTACAGTTGGGTGCTACCAGCACACTGAAGATATCGCCCCTGGTAATCCCCAGCATTCGGGTCATGTGTTCTTGTTGCACGCAGCAGCAATTCTTCTGACACTTGGAACTCCAAGTGAAATAAGAACAAAGACTTTGTCTTTAACTTAGCTGAAGGAGACTACTGAGAGAGAATCCGAGTGCTTTTGGTATTTCAGTAAAGCTAGCAGGATGATGAAAAAGAAAAATGGCCAGATTGGGAATTATGTTTGCAAACAAATGGGCAGCTGCATCCACTGATGTTTGGGGTGGGGGGGGTCATGGAAAGCACCTGGTGAATGGGATTTGTTAAAGAATTTATGAATCTTGAAGGTTTTCTGAATTTTACAAAAATTATTTTCCCTCTGGAGAGTCAAACTGGATGTGGATTATTCATATAAAAGCCTAAACAAAAGCTTTAGGATTTTACTGATTTCAGTATGAAAATGGGAGACTAAATGTGCAGCCTAAAAATCAGAATGGATTTATGTTCAATTTTCTTCACTATTTCCATCATTTCATCAAGAATCTGAAGTAATACTATTTGATATTAGCAATTAAGGAAATAATAGAAAAAAAAGAGATGAGGATCAAATGTTAGGCTGAAAATTGCTTGAAATATCTATGTGATTAATACTTTTGGGGACAAATACGAAGCCAGATTCATTCACAAATGACTCATAAGCAGATAAATGGGATAAAACCCCAACTAATATTATTTTAACTAATACCGTATTTCTCATGCTATTTTTACCTTCTCAGAGATTTGAGTAACTTGAAAAACTTGCCGTTGAATGTAATTGAAACATGTACTAAAGACAGGTAACATCAAGGCCCTGATACAGCATTCCATGTTTTAGATAAAATAGCACTTTTTGGTGTAACCACAACTCCAGGCAAAAGCAATTGCCCAGATATTCCAAGCATGTCGGCCTCGGCCGCTCCATCACAGACAACAACACAGAGTGTCATTTAGAAGAATATCTCCCAGAACAAGAAAACTCTTGAAAGCAAGTTAAGATTCAACTCCTTTGATTTTTTATTTTTTTTTTCCCCAATTCAGAGACTGGTTACATAAAGTCTAGTATTGAATAAGGGAAGCTTTTTTTGACCAAGTTAATGGCTTGAGAAAATGAAAGGCATTAACTGTTTTCTTATTCTCTGTAGACAGTGAGAACGGTCTTGAACGGCAACAGCAAAGTCATTGTTCTGCAATCAGACTTGCGCGCGGCCATCGATGAGGGTTTTCTGGATGTGCCTGGAACCCTCTTTCAAACAATGTTTAGGAATCCGGAGGAGCTGCAAAACAACATAGAACTCAAATGTAATTTATTTTATTTTATTTTATTTTTGCTACATTTTGTCTATCCGCTTAAGCCCTCGCTTGCCATTGTTCGAGCTCCAGCATTTCCTCTTGCTTATTCATGGCATCTGCCCTAATGGGAATTACAGTCTTGCTGTAACCCGAAGTGCTGGAAAAGAGCCAATAAAAATGAGAATGCAGCATGTAATATTATCCTTTCAACTTTAAAGGTTAAGAATGAAAGGCTTTCCATTCTGACTCTCTGCTAAAGCTTTCTGTGGCAGCAGGAGTGGGATTTGTGTTACTAAATCATGTATCTTCTGGAAGAAATTTGACAAACAGGGGTATTCATTTTTTTACCTTTTCCTTTGAGGAACAAAGAAGTTTTGAAGAGTTGCATTTTGCATTTTCCTCTGTTATTAATCAAAATACACAAAGTAATTTCTGGTGGTCAGATTTTAAAATGTTATATGCTGAACTGAACAAAGACTATCGACCTTTCAGCTTTTGTGTCTTTTCGCTGTACTGCGGCCTGTGGGATCGATGTGCTGCTGTAAACAATAAAATCCACAGTTTGTATGCAACCATGACATGAAGCATGTGCCAGCTTAATGAAAAGGGATGAGAACATAATGGCAAGTTAATTTTTAGATTAATGAGCTGCCATTTAAATTATTAGCAAGAGACAGGCAAGTTGGACTAGGCTGTGCATGGAACCGACGGAGGGAAACCTCAGCTCGTTGTTCCTGGCCCGCCACTGACTCATGCACTGACAAGGGATGTGTCACAGCCTTTCTGTGACCACTTTCGGTAGGAATAATAATTTGGCCTCTTCTCAGAACCATCAGGAGAACCATTTACATCATATTTATATACATCTTAAAATAAAAACCACTGCACAGAAGGCTCTTATTGCATGTGCTCTTTGTATGAACGGTGATCGTACTCTTTCCATGGGGGATTTATTGCATTCTCTGTTTTCATGGCTTTTCCAAACTGGTTTTTACAATAAGCAAAGTTTCACAGGTCCTATCCATATGCCTTCTTGAAGGAAGATGTCTCAGTTAGAAGGGTATAAGCTCAGAAAGGTGCCACGGTGATGTCCCTTCTGGAACTGGGTGGTAGGTTCCAATCTTTTCGGGGAACAGCTGCACCGATACGTGGCAAAATTATCTCTATTTCTGTTGGTCTACAGAACATTCTGCATTTTCTGTTATCTTTTCTCCCCCTCAACAGATAAATTAAGTTGTTTGGGTTTTTTGTTATTTTTTCTCAACCACATAAAATCTGAGAGCAATAAGTTGGTATTGCATAAAACAAAATTCCAGTTTTCATACTGGAAGTGTTTGTTATTGTCACCTTTGCCGTGATGTCCAGGTCAGTGCAGATATGGTGAAAATGAACATAAACATGAATTCNAAGTTGGTATTGCATAAAACAAAATTCCAGCTTTCATATTGGAAGTGTTCGTTGTTGCCACCTTTGCCGTGACTGCTTTCAAAGTAGGGTATTACACCTCACTAAAGGAATAGTATAATTATATTAATCAAAATGCTATGACCAGATGTCTTAATATATTTTAAGCTAAAGCTAAAAGAAAAAAAAAGTGCTAAAATCCACAGAAACAACCCAAAAAGCAAGCCAAGAGCTTCCAAGTAATGATCTTCCTTCTCTGTTTCGTAGGTTTGAACGACTTATTGCCTTTGCTGGTGCCTTTCGCAGATGTTCGGGTTCTTTTGAACTGTGTGTCTTCAAATCTTCAGGCTTTTGTCATTCAGGTATAAAATTAATTTAGTAACTTCAGAGAAGAGAGAGTGATCACATCATTTATCCTGCTACATGCTGACTGTCAGTAGCCTGCAGGAGCTACATTGTACACCAGCGATTTGACCAGACTGCAGATTTGCATAAATACAATTTATGCATGCTGCAGAAAAATGGGGAATTAATTGGCATACAAAAATTCCATCTGTGCAAACAGCTACAAGCATATTTCTGTGCATATATCCACGCGGGTGGTTTCAGTATCCGCTTTCATTCCATAGACACATATTTTACCAGTCTCTAATAAAAATTCAGAAGAAAAAAATGTTAGTGAAGATGAAGAGAACACTTCTTGGTTCCTGAAATTGTTGATTCAAGAAACTGTTGACTTTTAGCAGGTGGTAGGAGGGTGAAAATTTCTAGTACAATGTCTCTGGGTCTTGTGAAAGATTCCAGTATAATCTCATATGCACCTTTCCGTAGGTCACCAACACTACCACCCCTGTTCCGTCACTGATTTGGAATTAGTGGTAGCTTGATGGTACCGCTTCCTTTGGTGGGTTGCCAGACTAATTAACTTGGGTCTGGGTTGTGGTTAAAGTTTGTTTTTCCCTTTCTGAAGAAGGCAGGGTAAACTATACTCCTTTATCTTAATTATTTATCTTTTTATTTTTTCAATTAGATTAAGAATGGTACTTCGCAGTTCTGCGATGCCTTCATCTCACAGAACCATCAGATAGCATAGAGAAGATAGAGCAGGACTTTTCCTGGGGGTTCACAGTTATAGGGCATAAGGCAATAGACACAAGTTGCAGCAAAGAAAATTTCCAATAGATGGAAAAAAAAAAAAAAAAAGCAACAAACCCCCCCCATGAGAGCAATTAAGCAGAGGAAGAGGTTACCCAGAAAGTCTGTGGAATTTCCATCCTGGGGGTATTCAGAACTTGGCTGGACAAGGCTGAACTCTTTGGCCAAGAGGTTGGATTAGATGATGTCCAAAGATCCCTTTCAACCTCAGTTATTTTAGGATTCTAACAAGAAAACTGCTTGTTCCACCTTTGTACGGAGTTTGTACAGGGAAACAGTCTGCAAGACAATAAGGAATTCTTTTAACCAACTTCATCATAAAACACTTTTTTTTCTCTATCTGCAGCCAAGCAGGAGCAAAGAGGAGTTTAGAAAAGTGGCATCAGATTTCCAATTGAGATGGAACTTCCTACTGACGGCAATAAGCAAGATTATGACCATCAAATACTCAAACAGTTTTGGTGAGTGGGATCTTTGCGACTCTCATGTGATATGCCCCTTTATGTCCTGAAACAGCAGAGGCACCAGATCATTTTAACTGACAGAAATTTATTTCATAGTCAAAAGGGGCATCCCTTCATCCTGCTTCCTTCCTTGAAAGCAGCACCATTCTCCTGGTGATGTAGCTAGCTAGGTCAGGGAAATGAAATGGTTCGTTTTCAACCAGATTTGTTTTCTGATCCAAACTCTAGGATGAGCAGAAGGCAGGAAAGTAGGAGCATGTAGCCGGAGATGGTGGGAAGGGCAGGAGTCCCTCTTTCTGCAGAAGCCATCATTTATCTGTGGAAATACAGGGAAGAGCAGCCTGAGGTGTGAGCCTCTGCTCTCCCTCCAAGAGCTGCAAAGCCTAGCAGAAGGTTGTGATGAAAGTCTGGAGCCGCTAATCTCACAAACCATCAAAACTCCAGATCTCCCAAGTGGTAGCTCCCAGTCCTTCAGGTTCTTGTGCGTAATACAGCCGGAGCAGAGTCACTGAAGTAACTACTTGCCAAATATATGCACCTTTTCCTCATGCCTAATATTGACAGAAGTGCTCGCCTAGCCAGCAGCAGGTTTGTGCAAGGTGTTAACCTGATGAAAAGTAGTTGCTCCTTCAGCTGGGTTAGTTTACTCTCTGTTTTAGGGCTCTAAGCCGTCAAGCATTAAATCCATCCCACACCAGCGCAAGGCAGGAGAAGCAAAGGGACTGTGTAGTCACATTCACTCAGAGTGGCTTGGAGTGATACAACCACATCTTGAATCAATTCCATTTCTATATTCTTCAACCCTATTTGCCTTTTCTTCATTTCTAAAATCTTTCAGAGGCTCTCTCTCTATTATTCATTCTCCAGAATTGCACCATCTCCTGTGAGTA
The DNA here is from genome assembly GCA_013396935.1 of Baryphthengus martii. Lineage (NCBI taxonomy): Eukaryota > Metazoa > Chordata > Aves > Coraciiformes > Momotidae > Baryphthengus > Baryphthengus martii. Next base: position 157,190 of record VWZK01007647.1, on the reverse strand, counting down.
GCATGTGATCCCAAACTGTCTGAACTGCTTTTTAGATTTTCAAAGGAGCACCTTCAGATTTTTCCCTTTTCTGTTGGATGGGGCTTCGCACAAATAGCCGAAGAAAACCTCGTTATTTCCTTTAAAATTCCCCTTCAAAACCCTACTTTCATGTGTTTCCTACAAAGGCATAACAAAGGGGTATGTTAAGGTTATTGCCTTTTGTATTCTTCAGTATTCTTCCCCCGCTAATGTCAGTGTTTGTGCCTGCGCCCGTGCACCCATGTTCCGCATCTAGCTGCTACCTTTTGCCCTATATTTAGATTGCAAGCTCTCTGGAGAGGGATCACAGTTTTGTTCTCTGCCTGTAGGGAACACAGCACAATGGAGTCCCTTGTCCATCAGCTGCTGCATTACAGTAATGCTAAAATAATCGCTCCTTTTCCTCTCTCCAGAGGAGCTCGGCATAAAACTCTCCGATGTCACACGCAGTGTTTTGGGCAATGAGGAAATTAGGAATGAATTCCACAAACGGCACTGGAAGCACAATGGTTATTGAAATTCCCCATCATGATGAAACCCTCTTTCCTCTTCTTAACACACAGAGTTTAATGAATTGCCTCCCTGTTCTGAAGTTGTCAGTGTTGGGGACACAACTGATGGAGAGCATCCCTTCCTCTGCTGAGCCTTCCTTAAACTAGTTCCAAATGGTATTTTCATCCCATTTATGACAGTCTTCCCACTACACTTCAGTAGAACTAAGAATGAATTTATTCTCATGTATGAGAGAGTTTGAAAATGTCTTTTAATCTTTCTCTGTGATGCTCCAAATAATTTGATCGTTAGTATCATCTTTCTTAATACCATTGGTTCAAGATGTTGGGCTATATGACCTAACATGTTAAAAAAAAAAAAGTGTCCCTTCTTTCCCACGTTTCTCTTTCAGTAGGATTTTGAGTTTTAGTGGACAAGACTGAAGCCATTAAGTTAATAAGCCATCTGGTGCAGAGGTTCTGTACTCAGGATCATTGTTTTTCAGAAATTTCTTAAATCTCAGCATTTCTTGTGTGAATGGTGGGCAGCCTGCAAGTCAAAATATGTGGCATCCCTGCTGAAGAAATGCAGTTATTTAGGCAAATGCATATCATGATAATGCAGTGTGCCTGCCCCACAAAATAAACCACCTACCAGGAACCAAGCCCAAACTTACTTCTGTCTGGAGCTCTTACCTTGGAGCTTGGCCCATCTGGCACACATAATATACTGCCATATTCACACCTTGGCATTTAGGATTGAATTTTTACTCTTTTCCAGCCCAGTCTTCATATAGGTGATGGCCAAGAGTAACTGTGTAGCAAAGGGACCAGTGTGCTACGGCAGTCTGGGCTAATGGGACCTCTACAACTCTTTCATCTCCATCTTCTCTCCAGTAAATGTGGCTTTACATATCTCCAGCACAAAGCTTCACACCTGCTAGTGCATCTCCATTTCCTTTACCATTTTCCCTTCTGAGGCACTCAGGGATGTATTGCCGAGCCACGCTGGCTGGACAGTGACCTGTGCATTCCTCTTTTGAAAGCAAGCTGCTTCAGCCTTCTCCCTCTTCAAAACCGTCTCCCTCTCTATTATCCCAAGGGACAACTTCAGCGGTAGCTTTTGTTTTGTGCTTACTCTTATTGAATATATTGAAAAAAACACCTGTAAGATTGTTAGAAACACTCATAAACTACTAGTGTCGGGTCTGCGTAGTTTGAACTCCAAGTATAAAAATCCCTTTCCATGTCTCACAGATAAACAAGTCTTTCCACTTACTTTGATATCATTTAAAGATGTGGACAAACAACAGGAGCAGCAGCTTCTCAGACACATATAACATCAAAAGAGGAAGTATTTTTCATTTTTAAAGCTCTGTGAACCTTGGTCATTCATTTAAATTCCTTTATCTTCTTGCTGATGTCCACGTAAACATGTGTGTGTGACGCAGAGGTTATGAATTGCTTGATGAATTACTACGCAAATTTATGGCACGGAAGAAGACCTACTACTTTCTGAGGGGCGAATGAGGATGATGTGGCTGTTGATAAGCCTTGTAGCAGCAGTGAATGTGAGGGAAGAACCTGAACAGGAAAGCAAACACAAGTACACTTTTCTCTCTAGCTTCCATCAGGGGAAAAGGCTTTGGCTTGCATTTAAAAACTGCAGTTCATGTCTATTTTGCTGTGATATTTGGAAGTAAGTATTTTTTCAAGTACTATTTGATGAGTGCTAGTCTGCTATTTTGTCTAGCCCATTACCATAATGAGGTCCTTCAAAAAAGAACACAGCATGAAGATAAGCAAATGAAGAGGTTGTTAAAAATTATTTTTGTTTGTTTTTTTTTGTTTTTTTTCTTTAAATCTAGGATCCTGGCATTTGTTTAATTTGCTACTCATGGATTTTGTGGCTCACATTTTCCTGTCTCATATGGAGGAGGAGGAAGAACATGAAAGTTTTGAGGCCGCAAAGCAAGATGAGTCCCCTGTTCTGTGCATTTATGACCCCAGCCATCTCTGGGGCTATTTTGCAGAGAAGCCACCTCAAGCCAGTACTCCACAGACAGCTCTTATAATTTCGATGCAGAGCCAGAGCAACTTCGTATTAAACAACGTTTCTCCAGAGTTCTGATTTGTTCAGTGGACGCAGCCACATCCAACAAGGTGAATTAAACATTAACTCTAAAGAAAATTACCAAAAAAAAGAATAATTTTTTTTGGAAAAAAAAAATAAATTGAGTAGATCAGGAGGGATTGGGAGGAGTGCAGTTGTTTGGGGGGGGGTTACATGTGCAAAGCAGAGCTAATGACACCCAGGTTTGCATGGAGCTGTGCTCAATGTCACCTAAACCTCACGCCACAAAGTGTTTTCCATACCCTGCACCCATTCCACGATCCTATCAAGGGATCCTAATCTCCTCACCACCCATCTCCCCATCACTGCAGTTCCCTGATTCTTTCCTTAGGTTTCCAACAGACCTTTGGCGGTCCTTCAGATTCCCTGAGCATTGTCTTAGCAAAAGGAAGGTCTTGAGGTTGTCAAGCTGTTCTGATGGGTTCACTGCTTCAAACTTCCTAGCATCAAGAGGTGATATACAGGTAGAAAACAAAATAGACTCTAAGTCTTCTTAGGATACGAGGCTAAATATAAGGACAGATGGGAACATGGATCAAGCCTCTGTGCTTAATACAGGTGATGAATGAGACACTCAGCTGTTTTCAGAGTTCTTTTCCATGCAGTAACAGCACTTGTCTTAAACGTCAGAGAACATCGTGTTTTCCAGAAAATGATTCTGGACAAATGTTAATGGCACCGAGCCTCACAAAGAAAATTACATTTTTGGAGTTACCCTGCTACAGTTATTTTTAATCCCAAAATGTATTGAGCATCCATAAACCAGGACCAGGACTGGAAATGGACCATTTTAAAAAAAAATCTTTATTAGGTATAAAGATCCTTGGTGGACCTTTGTTGTTTTAAATATAAGATACGCTAAAACTAGCTAAGCGGTGAAAACTGGGGGAGAGAATAGAAGGCACAAAAGGGACAAACCAAGAGTGACTTATCCATGTGATGGGCATGTTTGACAGCTTTTGTTATTTTTCAAATGTACTATAATGACCCATCCTGCCACACCACCTAATACCAAAAACCAAACTGAGCTGGGTGCAGGCTACAAGCAAGGAATCTCTAAACCACTGATGGGCTGAAATTAGGAGACAAACTAGAAGAAAACATATTCAATATCTGCCCTGCTTTCTCTACTCTTTCACTGTGCTGCCCACGTGGGCTTTTGCATGGCCTACTATGTCCAGGGCAACGCTCTTATGTGGGTGTCAGCAGCTGAGAGTTCGACCCAGGTTTTGTCCAAGGGGTGTGCCTATAAATATGTCTATCAGTTTTGCCTCTTTTGTACATGATTTCGAGAACAGAGCAAGGCTGATTAAAGTGAGGGATGAGGGGTGTCAGAGTAAGAGAGGAAGGATGTAAAACTTGAGAGAAGTTGTGGAGGAGGAAAGGAGACAGTGAAGGATTGGGAGGGTATAGAAAGAGTCTTGAGATTAAAGATCCCAGCAGCTGATGGATTCTGCCAGTCCACGTGCAAGATGCCAGAAATGGTGAGATGAAAAAGAGATTCTTGTAAGAGCCTGACGATGCTGCGGTTCAAGTGTTTGCAGTTTGTGAGGGAGCTGAAAAACTCGAATCTGCAGCTCAAAAGGGTTTCAGGAGCTGTGACAGCGAGCGAGCGCTTCTGCCTACTTGTGTCCTTCAAACAGGTGGTAACTCCCACCTCAGCCATTGCAGGATCTTTCTTTTTGAGTGTCAATACTAATTCCACAGGTTGCTGACAAGCACAGCTACCAAAAGCACCTCCATCACCCCTCGCTTTGTACTGTCATCTCTGTAGATCCTCCGAATAGATTTCCCCCTGCGTGAGGATTTGCATTCCGCGACTTTCCATCACCAAAAACCATCATCGTGCTCCCAAGCAACCATCTGTCCCTGCTCCTGACTAATCCCCCTGCAGCCACAACCCGTTCCGTGGGGTATCTAACCCCTCAGCAGCCTTGGTGGCATTCGCCAGCCACGCTGCAGTTTCCTGGACAGCATTTCTAACGCCTGACATCTCGCTCTCCACATCACAGGGATATTTAATCATTTTTTTCCTTTCAACTCCTTTACCTCATGCAGCCTCTGCAGCTCTTTGCGACCCAGTGTCTTTCGTCACTTCCCATCCTCCACTCTGTCCTCTGCCAACAACACCAGCCTCCGTGACTTTTTCATCTTGTCCCACAAGGCATTTCTGTGCCTTTTCTACAGCCTGTTATGCTTGGGGGAAAAAAAAAAAATAATCTGTTCCTCACACCTCCACCCTCATCTCATTGAAATCAGTGCGAAAACCTCAGTTTTTCTATGAAGCCCTGGGAAAAAAAAAACGGAGAGGGAGGACTGGTAGCAGAAATCTGAAAAGAATCTCCCAACCTTGCCCTGATACCAGCAGCATCAATATGTGTCTGCGGCTCAGCAGATCCCTTCGTGATCTTTTAGTTGTCACCTTCATTCTTTCCCCATCTGTTTTTGGTCCTTCAATCCTAGTTCATGCTGAATATAAACTACACTCTTCGGTAGAGAGACCATGTTTTTCCATTTATTTTGATTCAGTGCACCACCCTTCTGAATCTTGTTTGTTTGTTTGTTTGTTTAATTTGAAGCATGAAAGTAATTGTTAATAATCTCAAAACCAGAATATGTTCCATGGTGGTGGCATCTCCCGAGGAAAACGTTAATTTTATATGAAAAAAAACGTAGAGGGCGGAAAATGAGACAATACAAGATTGGAACACACCGGCTTGACGGGGAGCGTGGCAGATGAAACGCGATAGAGCCGAACGCATGACGGGCGAAGGAAGAATTGTCGAAACCAGCGGCAGTAACAAAGATGCTCTGAGCAAGCCGTAATCTCCAAAATGCTCAGAATGCATTGGGCCGATCTTTGTTCCTTATCTCAGAGCTGGCAGTTGCTTTTTCTCGGCAGGAACAGCTTTTCTTTTTTTTTTTTTTTTTTTTCATCTAGAAAATCCCATTCTAGGCTTCCTCTCTTTGTTCACTTGTTCCCGAATTAAAATCCTATCAAAGTACACACCTGCAGTGGGTTTATCTGCAGAGCACGGTGCTGTAGCTTTTAATCCAATTCCACACGTTCAGAACATACAATAGACTGCAAATCAGGGTGTGGAGAGACGGAGGTTACGCTGCTCGTGGCTCTCTTGGCAGAGAGCAAATAAAACATTTTGATTCATTAAAAAGGGAGAAAAATTAAGGACATTGTTAACTACTTCACTTAAAGGAATGGTAAGTGTTGATCTGAGTGGTCTGCATAATCCAGGGTACAGAGATCAAGCGAAATAATTAACCAAAATGATCAAAAAGTGAGAGCAAAATCTTGACCCTGCTTAAATTCAGTGACAAAACTTCTGCTGATTTTAAGAAAGCTGGGATTTCAGCATGGAAAAGCAGTTCCCACCAGGGGGAGAGATGGGCTGAGACTAGATGTTTTGTAAAAGAAGAAAAGGGCATAGAGCAGACGTATGAAATGTGGATGATGTATTAAAAAGTGGATGTGGCCTCTTCTTCAGACCTTTGCCACCCTATGAGGAAACCCAATGTGTGTCTCCTCTTGTTGGGTTAACTGATGTAAGATACGGCTGAGTATCTGTAAAGTACCTCAGGTTCAGCAGGAAAAAAACAGAGAAAATTTTCTCATTCACTGAAGGGAGAGACAAACGATTTACAGTTCCTACAGTCAAAACATTTCTGTGTTTCTTTTCTAATTTTCAGCTCATGCAGGTCATTTTGGACGAAAGAATTACTAAAATTTACTAAGTTGGATCTTCAAGTCAAAAGGAAAACACTCCTTACTCAAAAATATGGGCAGAATCTCTTTCGCCTCAGAGGAACAGCAAATCTTCAAAGAAAACCAGCCTGATTCAAAAATCCTTTATGCTAGACCATTCTTACTTTTTGATATAACTTTAAGAAATACTGTTTCCATTCTCTTAAATTGAAGATCGTTTTCTGAAGACACTAAATGCAAAACTGGGCTAGCAATGCAGTTATTTTAAGTTGTCATGTGATTTGGTTGGTTGACTTTATCTGAGTAAATCTTCAGAAGAAAAAAAAAGTTAACTATTCGTGGTTTGGTTTTATCTATTTCTCGTCTTTTTCGTTGTCAGTAAAGCTGAAGGCCTGCTTGAAGTCATTGTGGCAAATTTATTTGGAAGGTACAGAACACATAAATAAACATCGATGACTCTGTGTCAATGCTGCTTTGTGTCCACCGGGTGAAATTTGAAATTTATATTTATTGCATATAGAACTTAGCACTAATTCCTGGGTCTAGTGAAAATCCTGCTTTGTTTCCTGTTTCTGCGGGACCCAAGAGTCAGTATCTCACATCTAACTCTAGGAACTGATATAAAATTGGTTTTATGTAATGTCATCGATTTGTTTATGTTAGAAAGTAGGTTGCTTGAACTTGTCCTATAAGCAAAGCACTGGCAATGACTCTTATAAAGAGAAACCCTGGAATAAATTCATACAAAATAGTAAACACAGAGTATGAAATATGGATCTTTCCTGCAATAGATTGCAAGAGGACACTCCCTGAAATAGCAGGGAGATTGGGGGTTTAAGTATTGTTGAAGAGCACGTCTGCAGGGAGTTGTCTGGGCCTAGGCCTTATTTCAAGAAGGGACAACTGCTTTGTTATTTTAAGAAGGGACATCTCCTGAACTGGAGAAAAGCTCTTGTCAAGATCTTAGCAAGCTTTCACTCATTTTGGTTTTGGAAATCTACATTTATTTTCCACTTGTATCTACATTCTTCTGTCACAGCTCGAGCACTGAAGTGGGAATCAATATCCAAAAGTGTGGTGTCACAGCAGATGCACAGGACTGTGTGCTAAAGGAAAAATTAGTCATGTGCTCAGTTTTGGGCTTAAAATGAAGAGTTTTGTGGTGAAATGACGTACTCTGAGGAAGTATCTTCACACTCAGAAAAATTCATATGGGCCTTAGAGCCCTTTATACCCATTTTCACGATCCTTCAGGTTTTTATGGTGAAGATGAAAAACAAAACAGGGGGTCTAGGAAAAATATAAGCTAAAAATACTCGGTATTTTCCAGTCCACTTTTATTTCTCCGTGTTTATATTCTAGATTAGCTATGCAGTATATTCTCATGGAGAAACTAAACAGAAGTTGTAACAGCAGATCGACCTTGTGGTCTGTTCTTCACAGCTATGGAAAAGTAAGGTCTGTTAGATGTATCCGAGAATCTTGTGAAGGGCAAAAGCTCCGGTGAGATTCATCCCTCCCTGTCTCCTACCGAACCTGTACTCCTTAAACAATTTGCATAAATGCAACAAAAGTTTACAACCATGTATTTTAAAGAATTATAAGCGTTGCCGTACTGGGGTCTACTGCCAAGAACAGAAAAGGAGCAGGATGCTAAAGAGCCTTTACTAAAAGGGGCCATTGATACGAACTCAAATACACATCCCAATCTTTGCCTAATTAAAACCTTGCCTGGGAAACAGATGACTTGACAGCAGCCTCACGTCTTGACGGGTCAAAACGAATCCCACAAGCATCAGAACTAATGACGTCTGCCTCCTAGGACTTGGGGTCTTACTACTGCTTGACCCCGGTGTTCAGATGAGTGTTGCCTTGCAATGGGGGCGTTTGTGTGGGCGCACTCCCTCGTGGGTTCTCTCTTTTCTAGTGAATGGAGAGATCACACCACCTCTGCCTAGACGTTTTTATCTGCCTGGTTTTGCACGTGATGTACATATAATTATTTAATGGAATACCTGTCGGGTCGCACACCTGTCCCGAGCGATCCAGCAGCCTCCCAAGTCCCCATCACACAATACGCAAACACAGGGTGAACTCACAGCGAGCCCCACACCCCAGAGGGGACAAACTCAGTCCCAGTTGCGTCCCCTTGCGACCCCACGCCGCGAGTGGGCATCCCACGGGTGTCCTCGGCAGAGACAACGCCACATCTCCTCTGGCCACACGGGGACGGGGAGGATGAGGCCCGCTGGAAATATTTGGGTCTGCCGGGGGATGGGTGAGTGAATGCGGGGGGG
>VWZK01007647.1:125352-148468 GCA_013396935.1 Baryphthengus martii | reverse complement strand
CGGCCGCCCGGCGCTGTCCCCCGGGAGCGGCGGTTCGGGTGCGATCCGCCGGTGTCCGCGGCCACCGAAGGCGCGGAGGAAGGAGTGAAAACTCTTTCTAGGAAAAGGAATCGTGTTTGGAGGACGGAAAGGGAGGCACGCTAAAAAAAAAGCCCACCAGAGAGGAAAAAGCAAAATCTTTGAAGGCAGAGCCAGAGCTACGTTTGGTTAGCTTTGCATTTTCATTCCTTGTAGCACCACCAGCCCCAAGGACGATTTCTGAAGTGAAATAGCTGGGCTATACTGGAGGATCAGGGTCATCTCGTTCTTATTTTTTTTTTTTAGCTTTAAAATATTATCCTTTTTTAAAATGAAATATTAGAATGAGACATAGAAACCAATAGTACTTAAACAGAAGAAAAAAAAAGAGAGAGAAAAAAAGACAGCTTTCGCTTTCTCTTGAAAGTATTCACAGATGAATTAACTAACAATTTCCTAAAAAACAGACAAAGTTAGAAGCACATTAGACTTTAGAAAGCTTGGCTGAGTTAGTGTCAGTTTAGGTTACTGTGAAAGACAAAGCAGGTTAAAAACCAAAAAGATACCATTAAATAAATGTATACGTACACACAAGAGCCCTGTAATTCTACATCAGTTTGTCAGAAATCCTATTAAATCCTACGATCTTAACTCTTCTGGTTTATGGTCTCGCCAGCAACCCACGGCGGAATTGCAGCCGTAATACAGTCTGCAGTTAGCTGTCCCCAGTTACAGAACTAATACAGAAAAATCGGATCCATAATAACATTTGGATCGATGAGAGGGGTTTTGCTGCTGTGTGTGGTGAGTTCTGCTGCCTGTGATCCCAGTTCTTTTTGAGAATCCACTGTAATGTTAACCACGCGTGACAGACTGAGCGTTTTATGCCATGGGATTACTGACAGCTACTTTATTTTTTTTACATTATAACTCTTTGTAATGAACAGGTATTTTTAGTTTCTGTAGTTATGAAGCTTCATTAAAGCATCACTTCTAAGGAATGCTAACAGGGACCACTTAGAAGCACCATAAGCATTAAAATTTTAAAGGCATGTAAACATTAAAAGTCAGAAAGCGTGCGATCCAGGTAATAACATCATCCGGGGTTTTCTCATTAACTATTCATACTTCATTTGATTTTGCCACAAAAGGTTTGCCAGTTGCCTTGAATTAATGTATTGACGAATAATTTTACTATTTAACATTTAATTGACCACGAGGAAAGATATAAAAAAAATAGTAATCCATTAAGTGTCATTGCAATTTATAACATGATGAAAAGCAAAGTAGGAGCGTAAATCATTACGGAGCATATTAGAGGTGTGTCACTACGGGACGAGGATGGTTTTGCGCGTGTTATATCCACTCTGAGTTTGCAGGTTAAAAGTTCCAACTTTTTGGAAACTTGGCTCCCTGGTGTCCCTCCTCTGACCCAGGAGGAAGGTTTGCTCTGGTTGGGACCCCCTTCTGCCTCCAGGCAGCTGAGCTGAAGTCCAGCTTGACTTCGAACATAACTTCTCTTGGCACACCAATGCAACCACAAATCAAGAGGAGGCAAAATTAGTGTAAAAAGCGGGCTGAAATAAGGCTAAATTAGACTCTACAGCGTTTGGGGTCTGAGGAAAGGTATCAGCACTGCTTTAGAGCAAACATTTCTTGATGCTGATGGCAATCATTTTAATGCACTTAAACATTTTTCATTTGGTAGCTCCTTTAAGCTCAGTGGAAGAGAAAATGTTCTCTATAGTGTCACAGACAAGACTGGGAAAGAAGAAATAGAGGAGAGATTTCTTTTTTTCATAGAGGGGTGGTAGATTTCATTTAGGAGAAGGTCTGTCTCACAATGACAACAGAAAGCGGGAGCAATTAGGAGTCGCCATCCTCTCTCTGCTAGAGCCCTTGAGGGAATCCCTGACATAGTAAACCGTCTGTGTGCAAAGATGTAACCAGTTGCTTATTTGGATTTTGCAGATCCAAGGTATGCCCTATGGGAACTGTTTACTTCTCAGTGACGGTCCCGTCAATAACAGCACTGGAATCCCTTTCTTTTACGTGACGCCGAAGGACAACACGGTGGCAGATCTCCTGAAGAATCCCATGGCTTCTGTGACCCTGCCAGAAGCAGATGGAAATTTCTGCAGGTAACAGGGTTTTATCTGCCTACTGCCACCTTCAGTGGGAAAAGAGTCCTCTGAAAAAAATGCTTGGCTCCCCACCTTCTGTATTTTTGGTTCTCATCATCAGCTACAAGCTCCTCCTCAGCTTTGTTTTGCAGTAAGTTGCCCCAGTAAAGTTGCCAAAGAAAAGCAGAAGTGTCACTGAAGTTTACTGGAGCATCAACAGCTGCAGTAGCTTTCAGCTCACACATTAATGTACCTAAAGTGTAATCAGTTCTTGGAGGTGCCAGAAAAAAAATCTAGGTGTTCAAGGTCCCGTTATCGGCCATGTCGATCTAGTCAAAAAAGTCCGTAGAGTCTCGAGGGCTACCCAAGCCATGGTACAGCAGACGCCCTCTCTCTGCTGAACAGCTCTGGAGGCCCTCCTGGTTGAATTGAGAGGGCTCTAGCTCCTCCAGGGTCTGTAAGGTGATCTCAGGCTCTCAGTTCACAAGTTACATGCACTCAGGACCATGCCACTCAATCTAATTTCCACCTCTTCAGAGGGTACAACTGAGTACGGTATCACAAATTTTTGGCACCCTATATGCCGTAAACAGTCGTTAAACGATCCCCCACATCAAGGAAGCTGTGTCTGGTCCACAGATAACTCCAGGTTCATCTCTCCAGAGATGGCAGTGACTTGACTTCTTCCTAATCGTATCTACAATGAATAGCTCCGGATCTCTGAAGCTTTACGCTTGTGAAATGTATGTACGTGAAGTCAAAGATGATTCAGTGTTCCCCTCCATGCTCATCTCCTTGGAAAAGGCGTAGCTCTGCCATATGTTTGTTTACAGTCAAACATGTGGCAAACTCGGCTGGGTCACCCTTGTGTGAAGTGTTATTTCCAAAGGCCTCTCTACGTGACGAGGTACGTGGCACCAAAATTGTGTCAGACAGGACTTGGTTACCAAAGCAGATCTTCATTGATATTCCAAGGAGAGAAGGAACGGGAAAGCGCAGGCTGCTTCAGAAAGAAATGGGATTGAAAGTTTTTACCCCTGTTTAAGGTCCTCTTGGGAGAGGAGAGATTTATTGTAAGAACTGGATCCCAGATTTTGGCAGCTGGGGATTGCCTCGGGCACCGTCCCACCTCTCAAGCCCATTAGCTGAGGACAAGCAGCAAATGGCAAATGTAAAGCACTTTCCTGTTGCACTGTATTTGCCTCCAGAACATACTGTCTGTTTTCTTGAGAGTTACACGGTGGCAAAATGACATGTTTCCTAGTCTTGAGCAGTACAAAAGATTTCAGGCTGCCATCCCATTCCCCGGGAATGGAAATCATGGCTTCCTCTTGCAGCGTCAAACACCTAACAGGAACCTTCCATTGCAACATTTGTTAAGGTAATTCACCTTTGAGTGCTTGAGAAGATCGACAGAGTAGAGAATTTAACACCAGAATGGTGCTGCTTGTTCATTTAACACTGTTTCATTAAATATTTTTGAATGAATCATCTAATAAACAAATGTATCAGGTCTTTTTGTAACAGGCTAATGGAGCTCATTCCTGCTTTCTAAGCTTTTCCAATCAAATAAGGAGCTGAATATCTTAAGACCAAGCACTTAAGACCAAGTGCTTAAAAATGTTAAGTCCTATGTCATAGCACCTACCTAATGGCCTATCTTCAGAGGCTCAAGACTCAGAGCAGCTTCCATTGATGACAACTGCTGGTGTTGAGCGCTTCTGAAAACTACACGCCCTTTTAAGCACTTAAGTGTGGCTTTTCATCCCTGGCTTTAAACAGCCACTCTTGAAAGTCTTTGCCTTTTATGTTTCAGCACTGCCTGATTTACCTGTTTGGGAAGTGCCAATTCACCAACGAAAGAGAATGATTTATAGAAGTGTGAAATTCATATCCGTCACAGCCCTTCAAGAATATTTATTCGCGGTCCTTCTGTTAAGTAACTGTTAATTTCCAAACTGAAACCAAACCCAAACCACCACCCTTTTGTCCCAACGTGCCAGATACTTGCTGCTCTTTGTCTTGCAGCCAGGGCAACCTGGATTCTGCCACCCAACTCTGCGGTCCCTTCTGCAGGCTGAGACCGGGCTCCCTGGTGAGAACAGCTCTTTGGGCACCACCAAGGAGCTAAACCTGGATTTCCAAGATGGCTTAGGCCAAATTAAGTACCAGTGGCCACATCCCTCCCACCAGTCGCACGGTTCCCTCCCCTCTCACATTGGCGCTGGGCTTTGCCTGACCCTGAGTTGAAATATAAATCTGAAGAAAATGAATGATGAGAACAAGGTTTTCTGCCAGCCTGCCTTGCTTGCTTGCTTGCTTTCTCTCTTTCTCTCTTTTTCTTTTTTTTCTTTCTTTCTCTCTTTCTTTTTCTTTCTTTTTTCTTTCTCTTTTTTTCTTTCTTTCTTTTTCTTTCTTTCTTTCTTTCTTTCTTTCTTTCTTTCTTTCTTTCTTTCTTTCTTTCTTTCTTTTTCTTCCTTTCTTTCTTTCTTACTTTCTCTTTCTTTTTCTTTCTTTTTCTTTCTTTTTCTTTCTCTCTTTCTTTCTCTCTTTCTTTCCTTTCTCTCTTTCTTTCCTTGCTTTCTTGCTTGCTTTCTTGCTTTTCTTTCTCCTCATGGCTGCTGCTGCTCCTGGCCATGCAATTCCCCTCCCTGCCTCCAGCTGACCATATGGTGGGCCTATTTTAGCTCAGTAACCCAGCAGAAACCATTTTTTTTTTTTTCTGGATGAGATTTCTCCTGGGTTAGTAACTTGAATCAGCTCCCCAAGAGCCAGACGAGCGCAAAGGAGAGGGGAAAGTAGAAGGTGGAGAAAAATAGGACATCCTCATTTTAGCCTGTAACCATACTCTAAGTATTGAGCTTACTACTGAATTGAGTACACAGATTCAGAATCTGATCAGTGCTCCTCGCATGATTTATTTTGTTCTTACATTCAGCTTGTTCTTAATTATTTCTGGGGTTCTCATCTGGAACAGATGTCGGCTGGCATTAGTGCAAAGAGCAAGCAATAAGGAGCCTGAAAAGCTGGGACATTCGTTGAGCTGCAGTTTGTGTTTTTGATGATAGCGAGGAAAATGTCAGCAAGCTTTGGGGCTGTCACAGCCAGGAAGCATGTGGGCACTGGGAATTTAACTTTCTTCTTTCCCTTGCCCCTATAGCCAGAGTCAGAAGCGAATCTACATTTTGAACTAGCAACCCATGAGTGATTTTTTTTTTAATTTTAAACTAGCAACATCTTAAACTGCAGCCCTGCACACCACCCTACCAGTACCCTGTGGGCAGTGTGACAGTGAGGAAAACAAAAAGCACATCCGGGTTCTGCTGCCGGTGCTTGGGGTGACCTGTCCCCAGCCCTGCCTGCAGCTCTGGATCCACCACTGGTAACACAGCCAGTTTGCTACCTCTGCCATGGGCAGCTCATTGGGGTGCGCTCTACCTGCCGAAAGAGCCAGGCTGTGCCAGGTAGACAGCAGCCCTAATGCAGAGCTTCGTGTGGTGGCCCAACTTTTCCAGAGCAGGTTTCCTCCCTTTCTTTACTCACACTATGTGAGAGGCAAGACCTTTTACTCACAGAGACCTCAGGTCCTGCTAGTATTAAGAGGGTACCCCTGATTTTTAATTTGTGAAGGAAAGGGTCTTTTATAGATGGGTTTAATATCAGAGTTCTCTCGGTCGAGATCATTGTTGAAAGCTGCATGAAAGAGAAGGATCTAGGGGTGCTGGTGGACAGCCGGCTGAACATGAGCCAGCAGTGTGCCCAGGTGGCGAAGAGAGCCAACAGCATCCTGGCCTGTATAAAAACCAGTGTGTCCAGCAGGAGCAGGGAAGTGATTGTGCCCCTCTACGTGGCACTGGTGAGGCCGCAGCTTGAGCACTGGGTTCAGTTTTGGGCACCGCAGGATAAAAAAGACATTGAGGTACTGGAGGGAGTTCAGAGAAGGGCAACAAAGCTGGTGAAAGGTCTGGAGAAAATGTCTTATGAGGAGCACCTGAGGGAGCTGGCATTGTTTAGTCTGGAGGAGAGGCGGCTGAGAGGAGACCTTATTGCTCTCTACAACTACCTGAAGGGAGGTTGTAGTGAAGCAGGGGTTGGTCTCTTCTCCCAACTAACGAGAGACAGTACAAGAGGTAATGGGCTTAAGTTGTGCCAGGGGAGGTTTAGGTTGGATATTAGGAAAAAATTTTTTACTAGGAGAGTGGGGAGGCCTTGGAACAGGCTGCCCAGGGAGGTGATGGAATCACCATCCCTGGAGGTGTTCAAAAAAACGTGTGGATGTGGCACTTCAGGACATGGTTTAGGGGTCATGATAATGTTAGTAGGTAGCTGGACTTGATGATCTTGAAGGTCTTTTCCAACCTTAATGATTCTATGAATCTATGATCATTAATTGTTTTGGCTTCAAAATAATTATACAAAATAGCAGAATGAATAATGTTCTCCGTGAGGAAGTTCATGTCCTTGTATGCCAGCAACGTATTTGTAGCTTATTTTCATGTGGAATTTTATTAGAATTCCATTATTAACCTACTCTGAGTTGCAGGAGTCAAAATAAACGTGAAAACTGGTCGATGCCTGTAGCCAATGCTCCTGGGAATATTTGGCACTCTCCTGAAAAATGCTTCTGACCTATTGCACACAAAAGAAATCTCTGGCCTTTAGAAAGAAAACATAGCTGACATTTCAATAGTCTTCTCGTGTCTAATGAGTATCGAGTGACTTGCGTGTGTGTACATCAGTTTGATATTAAATTTATTTAGTAGTGAATTTCATTTGTTTTCTTTCAGAACAGACTGGAGTTCCAAACCTTAACAATAAATATTTTCACTGTCAGGGATGTGAGGAATACAGGGTGGCCTTTTTGGTGCTCCAGCCTTAATATTGAATCAGCCAGAGAGAAAATTTGAAAAGCTTAAACTAATAAAAGACCCAACATTTAATAATGAAAGAAAGAGAGCTGCAGTGGATCTGAGAAGGCCCTAATTGCAAGACATTATAATGTTGCAGCTACAGTCTGGATTCTTCATCTCTGACCTAGAGGTTGCCGTTTCCCAGAGGCAGACGGGTGGCACTGCTCTGAGGTTCTCTGATGGCCAGGCTAGAGAAAGCGTCCGTTAGCGACTACGCTATCTGAAGGCTGATAAATGGATAATAGAGGCAAGAAAAATTAAATGGTTCAGGGCTATAAATAGGCTTAAGCTGGCATGTCTATGCCACAGACAAGCTGAAAAGATTGAGTCCCATTCTTACAGCTTTCAGAGGGAGCAGGAGCGAGCCCGACGTGAAAGAATAGAGCAGCTATTGTTCTAATGGCGTTTCCCAACACACAGGCTGCTCAGAGGATCTCCCTTTCCAAGTGAGCTCTTGGGCCTGCCTCGTTACAGCTGCTGTCTGGAAAACAGGCAATTAATTTTAAATCTGCGTCGCCTCCTTGACACCAGGTTCAGCACATTCATAGGGAGCAACTGCAGCAGTTACACAGCTGCCGTGAACTGGTTTTCACATAAGGGAAAAAGAAAGAAAAAGTAACAAGCTTTGGGGTCAGTCCACTGGTTGGTTTTCCTTTGCTATTAGTTTGGAGGATGGTGTTTCAAATCCATACTGCAGACTGAATGATTTTGGAGGGACCTAGGTTCCTCTCCTGGTTTATGTATCAGGAGCGGCTCCATCAGAGCCATTTCGCCCACCGTAGAATCACAGAATGGTAGGGATTGGAAGGGCCCTCTGGAGATCATCACGTTCAACTGCCCTGGCAGAGCAGGATCACCCAGGGCAGGCCATGTAAGAACAGATCCAGGTGAGTTTTGAAAGTCTCTAGAGAAGGAGATTCAACAAATCTCTGGGCAACCTGTTCCAGGCTCCGTCACCCTCAAAGGATAAAAGGTTTTCCTCATGTTGTGGTTGAACTTCCTGGGTTCCAGTTTGTGCCCACTGCTCCTTGTCCTGTCACAGCGCACCACTGAAAAGAGACTGGCTCCTTCTATTTGACACCCACCCTTCAGAGATTTGTAAACTTGAATAAGATCCCCTCCCAGTCTTCTCTTCTCCAGACTAAACAGCCCCAGTTCTCTCAACCTTTCCTCATAACAGAGAAGTTCTGGTCTCTTAATCATCTTTGTAGCCTCTGTTGGACTCTCTCTGGTATTTCCCTGTCCCTCTTGAACTGGGGAGCCCAGAACTGGACACAATATTCCAAATGTGATCTCATTAGGGCAGAGTAGAGGGGGAGGAGGACCTCCTTCAACATGCTGGACACACTCTTCTTAATGCACCCTAGGAGACCATTTGCCTTCTTGGCCACAAGGGCCCATTGCTGGCTCATGGAGAACTTGCCCACCAGCACTCCCAGGTCCTTCTCCACAGAGCTGCTTTCCAGCAGGTCAGCCCTGAACCTGTACTGGTGCAGGGAGTTATGCTCATCTGCTGCTTGAGGTAGCAGATCAGCATGACCCGTCAGATGTCTTCAGTGGATGTAAGCTGGCTCCGTAGGTTTCCTAGCTCTGCGTTGAACAGGCTGACAGGAAGTGCTGAGCATCTCCAGCACTTCTGGATGCCACCAGGCCGTGGTAAGAGGAGAGTCATTTGGTGGTGTAGGGTCCCTGCTGTGTGGACCAGCAGCGTGCGTAAACTGCCGACTTCATTCCTGAACGATCCTGAGGGATGATGTCTGCCATGGGTGGCAAGCACAACCTTTGAGATGTCAGTTGGCCATCCAACATAGAGCTATCCCTGGCTTTGTAGAGTCACTGTCTGTTTATATGAGGATGAACATAACAAAGAAATTTGGCACTGCAGCTCCACGCAAAGAGAAATGACGTACGCAGAAGACAAACACTGAATTCAGACATCCTTCAATTTTTGAGACCCACCTCCTGGTTCTGTGTCACAGACACATTTCTAGTTCTGGTATTTATATTGGTCCTTTTGAGTCATATGCAAATAATTATGTCAGTAGCTGTTTCTGAAAAATCTATTTAAAAAAAAATCAGGAAGATATCAAATTAGAAAGTCAAATATGAAACCTATTATCATCATGACCCGATGCACACAATATAGCTCTAAATTACTGTTTTTTTTCCTGTGTTCTTAAATAACCAACTTCCCCAAATCCCTTTCTAGTGAAGTAGTATGAGTTTCTCTGACTCTGTTTACAGGAATAGGTGATGTTGTGATTCTTTTTTTTTTTTCCTCTTTCCTTGTGAATTGTCTACAGTTAAATTACAGAGAAGTTTCCTGTCTGAAACATTGAGTTCAGCTAAAGAAATCAGTTGTTATTGTCGATGCAGACAGACAAACAGACTGATGAACAAATTCTACTTAAAACGTTCTAGAAATGATTATCTTCTAAGAAGAGTGAAATTATTTAAAACACGACGACAGGTATCCTGTGAGTACAGGCTCATATAGATGCAGAACCGCCGCTGTATTAATACCCTTCAGCTCCCAAGCCGGGCTTTACATTCAGAATAGAAAACTGCTCTTCCAAAAGCGAAAAAAAAAAAACAACAAACTCTTTTAACTATCTTTGCTGGCTTTCAGACATGGCTAATAAAGAAATTCTTGTCAAAATCAGAGCAGGGCAGGGTAAAACTGCCCAGCCATATCCAGCTGAAGGCCAGCAACAGCTTTTCAGATTATGAAATTGCTTTCAGAAGAGATTTTGTTTGACGTTCGTGCCACGCAGATTAGCAGCACCAATACATTCCTTCTGCTTCAGAAGCTCGGGTAGTTAGTGGTGAGCAAATGAAATGTACGAGGAGGACCACTTGCTTCTCAAAATTAATCACATTTATGAATCAAAATGATAAGCACTTTACAATAATTCTCTGGGGATATAGCATTTCCTCCCTTCCTTTCTGTAGATTTTAGGGGACCAACAAAAAAAGTATAATCCTATGATGTATTGCATATTGTGGAAAATAACTGTGAGTCTTCATCTCATGCCTAGTTTGGGGTTGGTGAAGAGAAGCCCCGGGCACGGTGACCGGGTGCCTACCTTGCACCCACGGGAGGTGACAGGAATGAGTGCTCTGGCAGGCAGCCCCCACTTCCTAATTCCATGGCTTTGTAGGGCTGCTGCTGCTGCTCTGGGAGAGGTTAGGATCTGTGGAGATACTCATTGTCACATTGCCCTTATGCCATAGGTGAGCTGCATGCTCTAAAGTAGAAAAAAAAAGTAGGAAAATTGTTCTCTGAGGTTTCTTCTTGACTTTCTGGCTCTCCTTTTCTGCAGTAGGAGAAAACTCCCAAGTTCTTTTCTCTTCCCTTCCTTTCTGCTCAAGAAGTAGAGGCATGAAGCTGGTGCCTTCTCACAGGGCAAGGAGAACTGCGTTCAGTTGGGGAGGTTTTATGGATCCTGATAGGGAGGATGGATTTCCTTAGAGTAGCAAAGGAGGAGGATGGCAGCTCGGCTGTGGGAAAAGGAGGCTGGGAAAGAAGAAAAAGAGAGAGATTCCTCTCCATAGACCCCTGCTTCATCCCCCAGTCCCTGGAATGTTACTGAACCCTCCTGCGTTCCTCCTACCGATTCCTTCTCGGGAACACCTGCCTTTCCTTCCCAAGTGCCTCCCAATCTCCTGTTTTGTCTTTACTGCTGATCTGTGCCAGATCTGTTTCACTTCACTAATGGACTGCAGAGGCTGAGAATGAAGATAACGCTCAGGGATACTTTTGGTCAGAAACCAGAAGACAGAGCATCATCAGTCAAAGCAGAGATCGCTGTTGCCAAAGGAAATCCTAAAAAAGACCCAACATCATCACCTCGTGTGCCGATATAATCACATCAGCCTGAACTATGGGCTCATCAGATGTGGGCCTGGCTGGTTGTTGTACAGGAACCTTCTAATTAAAACCTAAGAGATGGCTAGTGCAGTAAACAATTTAATGAGTAGGTGGCAGTCTTTGCTCTGAACTACTCTTGAACCATGACCCAGAAAGTGCGGAAGTGGTGCACAGTAAAATAAGTGGGACATGTTCATCAGCAGTGCAGTTTGTGGTATTGCATCTCTGTTGGGAAACACACTTCTCCTTCAGCTCAGTGAAGTTGGCACCTTTGTAAGTGAATGCAGCTCGTGCCCTCATCTCACAGGCTCAGAAGAGACAACCGCCTGGACTTGGTCAAACTCTGCACTCTGCTCCCTGTAAGCAGAAGAACAGAGACAATCAATTCTTGCTTCACAAATCAGATGAATAATTAAGATGATCTCTCTTAATGCACTGTGCTCTTATAAAATGCATAAATTGAACCTTCTTCCATTTTAATCCGGCTTCCCTCGATTTCTGCAACAGGATGTATGTATTAGAAATAAGCATCAAAAAAAAAAAAAAAAAGGTGTTCCCTAATGCTCGATCTCCTGCCACAATTCCCTGCTTCCTTTTCCCCTCAGTTCATGTTTTATCTAGCCTTCACAAAATCACAGAATCACAGAATGTTAGGGGTTGGAAGGGACCTCAAAAGATCATCTAGTCCAACCCCTTTGCCAGAGCATCCTGTCCAGAGAGATGGAGGACCTCATTCTGGTAAAGACGGGGCCTGAAAAGCTGCCTTGGGTTTCCTTGACAGAGGGACAGTGTCACCAGCATCTGTCTCTCCCCTTGGCTCTGCGTCTGCCTCGTCAGCGGGGCACGTGTGATATAAAGTCGCTCCTCCGCATCTACTCATTCTTGTGCCAACAAAGATAAAAGGAACCCAAGGACTGCGAGCTGAATATCTGCTTATCCATACAGAAGGCAAAAAGTGCCTTGTGAACACGTGACTAGACCTCTATAGATGTGAGGGAGGAATATTTTAGTAAATATACCTATTTATCCCTGGGATCCCTTTATTGTCTTTAGTAAAAATATGAGCTATATCCCTGGCAATATCCCTTTACTCTTAGGAAGCAAAACCTGCATTTACATTAGTTGCACTCTTAACACCACTGAAAATTCCAGACCTGTTCACAATGGAGCTAGAAGTGGTTTATGATGGTTTAAAAAGAATAAAAGTAATCACACATCATTAGGGAAATCCTATGCCAAAACCGAGGCAGAAACAGATTTACTTCAGAATATGAAGGGCTCCTTTGATAATACTAATGCTAACGTAAGATTAGAAAACAAAGTTCCTATTCTGAAACAGAAAACCTATGATAAGAGGCAGCGCTAAATGCAAGGCCAAGCCAACAAAGTAATAACTCAGCGTACTGAGCTCAAACGTGTCGTTGTCCTGTTCAGCTCTTCCAAAACTTGGAATCGTAGAGTCGTAGAATCATAGCATTCTTGAAGTTGGAAAGGACCTTTAAAGGTGATCTAGTCCAGATACACAGTTATTATTCTAAAGCAATTTTCAAACTGATTTTTTTTTCTAGTTTCCCTTCTGTATCTTTAAGAATCATCAAGTTAAACAGATAACCAAGTTAAATAGATAAACACATGTAGAGGGTGTTAATATGTTAAGTCTTAAGTTTAAGCACAAAAGATATCAGTAGATCAGGACATCGCTTCAAATGGACTTTAAGACTCCTCTATTTAAGGCCAACAGTTGCAAGAGTGTGAATCTGCGTTGCCCCGGCTGCTGGACACACAGGCCCTCAGCTGACAGCCTTTATCGGTGGGATTCAGTTCCTCTCTCTACAGCTGTATTATGCTGTATTCACCCATATTTTTACAGAACTCATAGAATTGTCAGGGTTGGAAGGGACCTTCAAGATCATCAAGTTCCAACCCCGCTGCCACAGGCAGGGACACCTCCCACTAAAGCACATTGCTCAGAGCCTCATCCAGCCTGGCCTTAAAAACTTCCAAGGATGGGGCTTCCACCACCTTTCTGGTGGAAAGGCTTCACCACCTTCTGGGCAACCTGTTCCAGGGTCTCACCGCCCTCATGGGGAAGAACTTCTTCCTAACATCCAATCTAAATCTCCCCTCCTCTAGTCTGGATCCATTCCCCCTTGTCCTGTCACTACCCAACATCCTAAAAAGTCCCTCCCCAGCTTTCTTGAAGGCCCCCTTCAGATCCTGGAAGGCCACAAGAAGGTCTCCTTGCAGCCTTCTCTTCTCCAGCCTGAACAACCCCAACTCTCTCAGCCTGTCTCCATAGTAGAGGTGCTCCAGCCCTCTGATCATCCTCGTGACCCTTCTCTGTGGTTTGATGGGTGAGCATCTCATTGGACCGTGGACGCTGAACACAACACCCAAAGCCTACACAAAATAAACACCAGGAGCTGAGGATGTCCCTGGGGCTCGGAGCTGCGCTGCTTAGGGACAAGACACTGTCAGGCCACTGTAAAACAGATGGGAAGCTGCACCTTCAGCTGGCAGTAGGAGTTAACGTTGAGGATCTACCGCACACCAAGGTGGCCAGGCAAACAAGTTTGTGCTCCGAATGCACACTGATAAAAAATAAACCCGGTGCCAGGGTAGGGAGTGCAGATTTTCAAGTACTCAGAAGACCATTCATTTATTACTTCATAATAGTAGTAATAGTAATAATAATAATAATAATAATAATAATAATAATAATAATAATGATAATAAAAGTGCTAGAGAAAATGAGGCCATTAGTTATTGGCGTGAACAGAAAGTTTGAGCTTGATCTTTGACAGCTGCCCGTTTTCCTGGGCAGAAAACACCGCAGAGGTAAAAAAAGAGTATGAGTGGAGTTTGTCCTCAGGTGGTTAAGCTGAACACTCCCTTCAGGCAACTACTGCTCCAGACCCAATGGGATGCAGAAATAAACCTTCCCAGAGATGATGTGACTGCAAATGGCTCTTTGGAGCTCAGGCTCCAGGCGGTGCCAAGCGGTTTAATGGGCACGGCCGAGTCTCAATCAGCCCGCTCTACTTCTTTACGTATCGCCGTTCACGGCCCTGTCTATAAAAGCAGATCCTTTCTCCAGTGAGCTACGTGGGCTTTTTTAACCATCTGTGGGGAATCTGCAGGTGTTAAATTAGCTGCAGGAGGATGCCCATATGTTTCCTGCGTGCAACAGGCACGGGTTCAGAATGGCAAGCGAAAAGAAAAAACCCTTGCAGATTGCATGGAGTTAAGGCTAAAGGGCTCAAGCCAAGACCTTTAAGTAAAATTACACATACATGGGATGTGATTTCCTGTGATTTATGGCTTCAGATGAAAACACAGAGAAGAAGCCCTCGTTTCCTAACGTCGTCCTTAGATTCTTATGTCGGGAGACAGTCAGGTGAGATGCTCAACGGCCTCAAATTGCTGGCAAGGGGACTTGGGGCTCCCCAGCACTTGCAAGGGTCTGGCCTTTGAAGCCTTTTCATAGAACTTTTATTTTTTTTACAAGTGGTCAGTTTACTTCTGATTGATATCCTTGTATGATATATGTCTGAGTCAGCAATTGCTCCGCAGCTACTAATGGGACTTATTTATTATTACTGTGTAGAAAGAGCCAAAGAGAAACAAATACCTTCCCTGTCTTGGTCTGAAGGATGAAGGCTGTCGGGGAAATTTTTTTTTAATAGATTTTACTTGCCTCTTTGGTGTAGAGCAGTTGAAAAAGGATGAAAAATTACAAGGATTGAGTTTCTAGGCTAGGCACAGGGAAAAGACCTTCCATTTTATGCACAAATACACATATAAACAGTTTGCAGGCACAGGCACAGACTAACCATCTCACTGGTTCTTTTCAGAATCTTGAATTCGGGTCTATACATATGTTTGGGGAAAAGGCCATTTTCACATTTTTTACAATCTGACATACATTAATTCAGATTTTCGAGAGCATAAATTCAGATTAAGCAAATACCTCCAGCAGAGATCTGTTTCAGGTGAGTACTCCTGCAGGAGCCTCCCCCAAATGTTATCGTTAGGGGTTAAAAAAAAGACCTGCAGGACCTGACAAAATGTTGCAGCTTTTTATAGGTGAGCAGGAGTTCGTATTCCTCCCCAAACCCTTAACAAAGAAACCAAGCTATTACACGTGAGCTTTTTTTCTCTGCGCACAGAAAAAATGTAATTGATCCGGAGGATCCAAGGTGCTCCAGGCTGACTCTCATGGGACAGATGGTCACGGTGCCTCCGGAGGAAGTGGAATTTGCCAAGCAAGCAATGTTTTCCAGGTCTGTACGTAGCAGGCGCATCGCAGAGTGCAACCCGCAGGTTTGAGACAAATAATACGGATGTGGCCGTTCGGTATGGAAAATCTGAGAAGTAACAAGCCTGAGCTTTACTTTGGGGCCGCGGAGCATGTTGGCTCCTGTGTGGCTTGGAACGGCAAGCAGAGCTGTGCAACCTCTTTTTAACTCTTGAGGTAACGAAATTAGGCAGTGCTGGACTCCGGTAAAGCCCGTGGTTTATAATCTGGGGATTATGAAAATATTTCACCTGGTTCTAAGGAGAGATTCCATGAATCCAGGGTGTGTTTGTTATCTTTAATGATTCTCCTCCACCTTAGGACAGGCAGTGCTCTTCAGCCACAGCCCTGTACTCAGAGACAGAGCAGAGCTCTGCTGCCTGTGGGCTCACACCTCTTTGCAGGGTGGAGTTTACGGGTTTTATTACCTCTCCTGACACACCATGACAACTGCTACCAAAGCCAGCATACTTACCGAACGCTCTTCTTTGAACGGATGGAAGCACAACCAGGCAGACACACACACCCAGGGTGTGTCCCTGTGCCCTCCAGCCAGTCTTCAGAATAAAAGGCGTGAAAAGCCCGAACCTTGGCTGAGGCACACACCTCCCACACAGGCTGCCAGGGATGGTCCTCCAGATCCACCCTGCCTGGTCACTCATATACTGCTAGGAAACAGTGAGGAGCTGGGATCCAACAGAGTGCAGAGGCAACATTCTCTCTGGCCTGCTGGAAGGGCTTAGGGTGGGACTCTCTCAGTGGGTGCCCCATCAGCAGAAAAATGGGACTGTGGATAGATGGGGGCTGTACTGGCACACAAGCCCTTTTTATAAGGGCTCACCCCATCCATTGCCTCCAGCAGCTGGAGCCGCTTCCCAATGCCACGGCCATGGGTGCTCAAAGACACAACTCAGAAGATGGTGGGAAACCCCAGCTCAACCCAGAGGTCCTCTGAGTCTCCTCTGCAGGGTCCTCAGCAGGGGCAGAGGGGCACTGGGCTGACCTTGCCTGGACTCGCACCGCTTTTTCCCGTAACACTGTGGCTCGAGCTGTCGTATCCGCTCTGTGCATTGCTGCCAAGCATCCCACAGCATCCTCTGCACAGGCACCCACGGGGGCTTGGGGACCAGACATCTGCACCCAGTATTGCTGACTGGAAGGCTCTCTTTGAGGTAGACAGCCTCGAGAAATAAGACAGAAATACAGGATGAGAAGAGCCTAGCAGGCAACAGCTCAAAGAGGCTGTGCTCTGCCTGCCAGCCAGTTTTATTAGCTCTCCTGATGCACCACAACTGCTCCCAAAGAGGCAATCTTCCCAGAACACCATTTCCTTTCAACAGATACAAGCACAACCCTGACACACCTTCAGAGAATCTCCTCTGGCTGTTTTTCACTTGCTTCCCAGACCAAACGACATCTGAGTTTAGAGATGGAATTCTGCAGCAGGGGAAGGTGGTGTTCGCTGGCTGTTGCCTTTGCAGTTCTCGCCAGACCAGGGTGCGGAAGATCATAAACCTCACTGCGAGGAAGGGTAAAAGAAGATGAAGGGTGGTGGTTCTCAGCTCTCAGGTTTCACTCTGGCTGAGCAAAAAAGCAGTCTGTGCATATGCTTCGGCACATATATTTATTTAGTTATTTATTTTATTTTCTTTGTCATTCCAGGCACCCGGTGGTAAGAAAGTGGCCTCGTAGCTACGAGTGGTTCTTCATGAAAATGAACATTGAGCACATCTGGCTTCAAAGCTGGTATGGAGAAGTTTCTGCCATTGCAGTAGAAGAGTATTTAAAAGCAGTTCCAAGCAAAGGTTGATGGAATGGGCTTTGAGATAGAGATCTGAGCTTCCTTTCCAAACACTTTTAAATTTCATGATCGATTTACAGAGATTTTTTTTTTTTTTTTCCAAAAGGCTTCAAAATAACTCTGTCTCATACGGAGGAGAGTGAAAATAAACCAACACAGACTTTCAAATTATAAAGGAGAGGTGGATACTAACCCTACCCTGCAATGTACAAACTTGTCATTTCAAACAGGCAATGCATCATCTTAAATGCTGCTTAAAAATGCTTTGTGTCTGTTTGTTTTGACTTCTATTGCTGTGCGCCCACAGGGAAACTACCCTATGTGCTAAATATAATGTTCTGATTTACAGAAAAAGCAAATTGCCTAACTCAGAACCCTCTGTGCATTGTGGAAGTATTACCGCTGCTCGGTCTCCCTTGGTTTGTAAGTACTCTAAAGGAAACTTAATAGCTGCAGATTTAGATATTGAACCTTAAAAAAAAAAAAAAAAAAAAAATTGCTAAAGCTGTCCTCATTTGCTAACTTATATTTTCTACATGTGCTTTTCCCTAATTAGCTGATTTGGAAATTTTCACTTGGAAATTGAGTAGAAAGTCTCTCTTTTAGTAGAAAACTAAAGCTGTCCTCATTTGCTAACTTGTATTTTCTACACGTGCTTTTCCCTGATTAGCTAATTTGGAAATTTTCACTTGGAAATTGAGTAGAAAGTCTCTCTTTCAGAAGAAAAAATGCAAGCAGCTCCAACAACACAGCTCCAATATAACTTGTCCCTCACTGACACAAAGCTGGTTAAACACGTTAAGGGCCGAAACCAAATCAGCCCCACCAGGATTAACCTAATACAAGTATAAACATTCACATAAGAAGAATTTAAGCAAATGTTCTCAGCTAGCCTGTTCCTGTTATGAGACAGGCAAAGTATTTTTAATAGCCTGTAGTCCCAATTTTTTTTGCATCCCTTCTTGAGCCACGGCTTTCCTTTTAACTCCTTTGTGCAACTGATTTTTGTAAAGCATCACTAACTAGGGGTGGAGCCGGTTCCTTAACTCTGTTTCTTCATCAGGTTTTAAAGGGCTTGTTCGTGCATTTATTTTTTAAAGAAGCCTAAAAATAGGTAGATCTTTCAGGCCATGAAAAACTCAGTTTCCTAGTGTGGAAAGCACAAGCTTTGTTGCAAACACATTATGAATAGACCAAAAGAGTTCCAAGGTATTTTATCCACCTTCATCTCATTCTCTAGATATCCTGGTAAACTTACTCTGCAGTTCCTAAGGGTATCACAGGAAGAAAGGTCCCATGGCTAACCAGCCAAATCATTAGACAGTTTGCAAATCATATGGCTGTTCTCTCTGCTATTTTAAGAAAGAAACACTGAGATGGGCTTCTCTGTGTCCATGAGGAAGGTCTTTTAGCATCCCTGGGAGGACACCCTAGCTCTGGACACCAGCCCACACCACAGCCGGGCTGAGAAGGAGCCTGGGTGAGTGACCTGAGCTCATCCAGGTTAATCCCTGGGCAGAGCTCAGAGGCAGCAGCCTGAGCTCTGACCAGCTGGAAGCCAATTAAGTGTAGCTGAGCTTATTTTGGTTCAGGCATGGAAAGAGGGAGTCATTCCCCAAGCAGAGCTGGGCACCGTGCTGATTTAACTACCAAGGGCCACTTAGCGCTTGGGCGAGTTCAGAGCTCCAGGCATCGAAACCATTCCTGATATTTTGTAAGAAGTGAAGAGAAATGGGGGGGAAAACTGCTTAGAAACTCGCTAAGCATTTTTTGTTTCTTGTCTCATTGCCAGAGATTCTATTAGGAGTGCAGATCTTTGGCAGAGGTAGCTACGCAAAGGAGGAAGTGTGCTGCCTGGATCTATCTCCTTTTTTCTTGGCAGATGAGCAGTATTGGCCCATTTGAGTTTGCCCCCAAATTTTGCACTGTGTAGTACTGAAGCAAAACATCCCATCCTGTACAGCTTTATAGAACACCCATCAAGTGAAATCCTCCTCAATTCCTATCATTTTGCCATGGAGATCTTTGTCTGCTATGGATTTGATGCTTTACTCATCAGGATTAATGGGACTTCTAAAAATTGAGTTCAACAGGCCGAGTATTAGACCCTGTAAGGGGATCTACATAGGTCTAACATTTCTGGACAACTTTAATTCCATGTTTCATTATCCCAACTCACTACTATTCCCAGAGAAACCTGAACTGTCTATTCTCTCCCCTGCCCCTAAACACAGAAACACACAGACACGCGCGTTAAGCAAATCCAGAGTACAAGCTTCACGTTTAAACAAGCTGAAGAAGAGAGGAAGAATTTTACAAATGCTGCTGTTACTTTACTCCCAATTTTGCTGACCTCCTTAGGCTGGTAACAGTGACCTGGTCCTATGTCTTACCCATTAATTTATTAACCCTCTTGCCTTAAAGCAGTGAGGGGTTGTATCAATGATGGCCAGTAGAGCTTTAACTGTTTGAGAAGTCAGTGTGCACTAAGAAAAGATTTGAATTTACAGCACCCTACTTGCTATAGTCTGTCTCCCTGCACACCCAGATTAATTGGAGTAGCTTCTCTGTTGTAAATTGACACATTCATCAAGAAGTTTTTCTAGCTGGACCTACCGTGAGGCTCTTGACAGAACCTCGAAACGTAAAACAGCGATGGCATGTAAAGTGACAAAAGGGGCTGTCTTAAATCACCTGCTCTCATCTCATGCTTCCTTCTCCCAAGGAAGAGCTCCCCTAAAAGTCCTTGAAGGGCTGTAGAAATTAATCAAAAATATCACCTCCAGGTTTTGAAGTGAATTTTCTGGAGGGAAAAAAAAAAAAAAGAGAGAGAGGAGGTAGTAGTTTGCTTAATTGGGCTTGACATTATTAATTATAAACTACTTCTGATTTTTCTTTAAACTGACAAATGTCTCAAGTGAAATTGTTCATCATCTGGTAAGTTAAAGCTTTTAACCCAAAGAGTGTTATTGAGATACCATAATAAAATCATAGACTGTAAAGGGCCTGATTCGGCTTCAGTTCAAGCCAATAGCAAAAATCCTATTTATTCGTTGTGCTTTCGTTATTAGATCAAATTAAAAAAAAAATCCAAAAGTGATAAGCACTTTAGAATTCATTAAGCATTTCCACTAGCTGATGTGTGATTTATTTCCTCGCGTTCTGTATTTGAGTTATTTTTGTAGCTTCCCCCAAGAAGCATTGTTGTGCAACGTGTATTATTTAAAACGTTAACTGTGGGTTTGCAATATTTAAGAGATGCTTTTAGCCATGTCTGCATATTCCTGCTGAAAAAAAAAACAAACAAAAAACAAACAAAGTTCTCAACTTGAGTTCTCACTTTTTCCTGATTTGTGCAAACGTAACGCACGCACGGGATTGAAGCACAGCTCGTCTGCACTGCTCTTCTTGTTTAACCAAAGAATGCTCCGTTTTGTGATGAAATCTTCATCACTTTGGTGAACAAAATGCAACCTGTCTCGTTTCTGGATGCGTAGTATTGCAATTTGCAGTGTGTTTTGGTTTCTAAAGAATGTCGTTAATAAAACGCCTATCGAGAAGAAATGCAAATAAAACAAATTTCAAAGTGGGAACGGCTGTTAGAATATTCTTGAGCCTGCAGTAGAGCATTACTCAGAGTAACTGACCTTTTCCTGACAGCCATTAGAATTTCCATCTGATCTGAACATTGGCTTTTTTTTTTTTTCCCCCCCGATTTTCCTGAACCAAGCTAATTTCTCTCAAACTATTTCTTGGAATTGAGGCTCAGATCTGCCTCGCTACAGCCTCGCTTTTCTCTGGGGAGAAAAGTCTAGTCAAGCACCTTTTATCTGTCCTTCGTCTTCTCATTACTGTCGGCTTTGCTTTCACCGTGGCGGTTAAATGTCGCCCTTAACAGCGCTGGCTCTTCTTTTCTGCAGGTGGGGACCAAGAGCTCACCTCTCAGGTGTGCACAGATGGCATCGGGGAAGTTGCCTCTGTGATATTTCTTCCCTTGTTCTTACAAGTTCTTGTTACAGCTTGTTGTCCGCTGCCCGCTTTCCTCTGACACATTTTCTTCAGCCAAGGCTGACAATTTACCTTTTCGCCTTGCTTTCCCGCGTCACCTCCTTTCAACAAAATTCCAGCTCTCCCACTAAAATTCCCACTTCATACCCAACAAAGGTTATAGGAAAGAGCCCGTGTTTCCTATTTATGCCTTACAGTCTTTGTCTGGCGGTGGGTTGGACGGCATTCGCCGTGAGGACCGTGACAGCGGTTTCCTTACCTGTCCAAATCACAGTCAACAGCAGTTTCTTGTTTCCAGAGACTCCACGTCCTTAAGAGAACATTTCCTGCAGCTGCTCTTTTCCTTGGTACTGCCTCATTTTGCTTTCACACCGTTTCTGAACTGATGTCTGTTCGGATCACACTAACCATCCTTCACTTCTTTACCAAAAAAATTCTCAATGGAACAACATTTTTGAATTCCCTAAGGTACTGCCACTTTGGTTTTTTATCTGCTTTCTGCCAAACACTGGATTCCTGCCCCTTCTGAAGTGTCTGTCCCTTGCTGTCCTTCAACACAGCTCACTCTTTACCTGCCTCTATTCTGCCACCACCTCCACACGCCCTCTCCCATCTAACATTCTCCTCTGTTGCCTTATCCTCTTTCTCCTACTTTTTTTTTTCCATTAACTCTAGTTTTTCAGTTTTCTTCCCCCAACGTCCAATTCTTTCTCCACAGCCCTTTCCACATTACTTTGTCTGCTCAAGTCTTGGCCGTCTTCTTGATTTTGCTACTTTAATCTTGCTCTCACAATGCCCGGTGCCTTTGGAGAGAGTGCCAACCCTGCCAAGTGTTGGGGGAGAACGCTAAAGAGTTACTTTAAAGAACACTTTGGGTTTGAAGTTATATACTTATTTATTTACTTACTTAAACACAGACTCTGGAACAGAAATGGGAGCGTATTTGTCTTGGTGCCAACACAGAGCGGGGCAGTTCACCGAGCTCATGGCTGTTGTCTGATGACACCTTCAGCACAAACTGTTCTGGGCTCTACTAAACCCTGTCTGCGTCATATAATCACATAGAACATATAAAACGTCTATGGATGATGAGAAAGGACATGACCTCAGTTCAACAACATTGTTTGAAGACATAGGTAACAATATACGATCCCACAACTGTTTACTTCTGAAGGAAAAAGGGATATAGGAGACCATTCAAAGCAGACTGGTAGCTGGTAAAAATAAGAGATCCAGAAGCTGGAAAAAAAAGTTATAGATGTCTTGTATGAAAAAAATAGGCAAGAATTTAAACATGTTTATTTAAGAAGAGGTATATATCAAACATTTCTACTTAAGGGAAAATGAAAGCATAAAAGGATCAAGTTTATTCAGTACCTTCATCTCTTGTTTCAATACATTTCTTCTCCAGGTTTCTTTTTTTTACATGGTACTGACCTTACTGCCATTTTCCATCCTTCTGAAACGAGCATCCCTCAGTAGGAGAGCACAGGCTCCTTTTCTGTCCGAACTTGAGTGGCTTTGCTCCCTTTCCCATGCATCACACTATTCCTGGCTGGCTTCTGGCCACCCCTTCTCCCCATCCACTCTTGCTTCCAGTGCTTCTGGAGGACACACCTTACCCTTCAAATCCCAGAATGGGTTGGGTTGGAGGGGATCTTAAAGGTCATCTTCTATGGGTCTTCCACTAGACCAGCTTGCTCAAAGCCTCACCCAACCTGGCCTTGAACGCTTCCAGAGATGGGGCACCCACACAACTTCTCTGGGCAACCCGTTCGGTGCCTCACCACCCTCATAGCAAAGAACAACTTCCTTCTATCTAATCTAAAGCGAGATGTGCCCCAGAGGGTGGAGCAGTGACTAATTTAATTTGACTCGTGTGTCATTGGCCAAGTTGACGGACAGGACTCAAAACAGCCACCCANCGGTGGGTCAGGGCGCCCGAGCTTTGGAGTGGTACACGGCGTGGGTGAGCACGGCCTACGTGGAGCCGCTCAGCAACCGCACGGTGCGGGGCAACACGGAGAGCGGGCGCTACGGGGACAGCTCGCCCAAGGAGAGCGCTCAGGGCCTGGTGGGCATCCCCCG
>VWZK01007647.1:86115-125108 GCA_013396935.1 Baryphthengus martii | reverse complement strand
CAAGCAACCTCCGTTCGTCCCGGGCGGCCGGTGACGCGGGAAGCCTGCGGAGCTCTCCGCGCAAGATGCTCGTTAGGCTGATCCTCCCCGCGGGGATGTGTCTGCGCCTTCCTCCGCTCCCTTGAGCTTGTGCCCCCGGCCCGGGGCCGCCACCGGGACCGCCTCCGCCCGACAATTCCAGCGTCCCGAGGGTTGAGCAGTCGGTGAAAGAGGCGGGAGGGCGCGGCAAGAGCCGTTCGCCCCGCCCCGGCTCCCGCCCTGGTAGCCCGCGGCGGCTGCACCTTCAAGGACAAGGTCACCAACGCGGCGAGGAAACGGGCGGCCGCCGTGGTCATCTACAACGAGGCCCGTTTCGGCAACAGCACCGTCTCCATGTCCCACCTGGGTGAGCGGGAACGGGACTGGGCGCTCCCGGCGCCTGCGGAGGGGCCGTGGCGAGGGGGAGGGGGGTGGCTTTTGTCTGCCGCCGGTGCCGCGGCTCTGCACCGCGAGGGATGGGGATGGACGGAGGCAGAAATCCCCGGAAAAATGGTACAAAGAGCCGCGGTTTTGTTGCCTTTTTCCTTTAAACCGCGTTGGACCAACAGTGGGACCGGTCTTCAGGTTTTCCAAGTTGCAAGTCCCCGGCTTGTCGGGGAGGAGGTGCGGCCAAGCCATCGAAACCGGCAGCTCTGTAACGGGGAGGGGGGGTACGGATCCCTTTAGAGGTACCTTTTTGCTTTGTACCCGTCGGTAAAACGGCTGCAGCTGAGGCAGGCCGCTTTCCGGAGGCTCTGCATCCTGAAGATGCCTCCTGGTGCCTTTGAAGGCACAGCCGCAGCTGTTTGAAGGGAGCTTTTGGTCCAGGCTTTATTGTCCTAGCTTCGTTGTCCTCTGCTGCGCAGGTCTGGAAAGCATGGGAGCGAGGTATAAGCATCAGGTAATTCTTTTAAACGCTTGTGAATGCGGTAGGAAAGCTGAAGTCTAGAGGAGGATGTTGGCTTGGTTTTGCCGAGCCTGCTGATGGTCTGCAGCCACTGAAGGGATCTGTGTTTTCTGCCGAGATAAGAATCCAGATGTTCTGTCGCTGCAGGTTCTGCTTGGGCTACAACACTAAAGTCTGACTGGGTTTTTATGACCGTGACAACATCAAGTGTTTAAATCAAAGAGGAACAAACCTCCAAAACTCTGCTCTAAAATCTCTTTGCTTTTGTAGACTGCCAAGGAACTGGAAGGCCTTCAGAGGATACAAATACAAAGCAAATTTAAGTGAAAAATGCTGCAAATGTGTGTCGCATGGTTCTGGTACAATGAGTTTGTTAAAAGCCCAGGCTGTCATTCTTGGTCTTGAGGAATGGGAACCCCGGGGACTTGGTTAAAGTAGAACCGTAATGTATTTCTAAAGGACACAGCTAAAGAAATTAAGTTTGAAAATCTCAGGGAGCTGTTGCTTCGTAGCACATGTGATGTATTGGGCAGAAGATGGGTGTCTTTTTTTTTTTTTTTTGGAATAGCAAGTGGCACCAACTTAGGGGTTGGAAGTGTTGTTACAGTTCATCTCAGCCTGCTGCTTGCTTGAGTAGATCAGCCTGACCCGTCTTTTGTGCTGTTATTCCACTGTAAAAGTCGAGGTGAGATGTTAAATAAGATGTACCTTTGATTCTGATCCCATGTGGCAAGTCAGGGATGGTGTCGGAGGGTAATTCTTTCCTCTTTACCAACTGTCATTTTGTTTTTCTTGCTGTCATTCTGGATTGGCCAATCAATACAGAATTCTTTTTCCTCCCTGTGGGAATTTTCCCATGTTCCTCTCTCTGACCTCTTGTAGCCTCTCATAAATATTTCCTTTGTGTGTGAAATCTTTCTCCTCTTCTCATTTTATCTCATTTTATCATTTTCTCTTTTCCACTGTCCTTTCTGTTCTGCAGAAGACCTTGGGCTTTTGCTTAGGTTTGAACTAGTTAGTACAGTTACATCTGTTAGTGGTATAAAGAGAAGTGCTGCTCCCTGTCTACTGATTTTTATTTCTTTAACTGGCAGAATGTTGTTGCTAAAACTCTATGTAAAGAATATGACTTAGTATAGTACTTTTATATATATATCTCTACAGGAATACATTTGTACTTATTTATACTGACTTTGTAAATGCTGATTGAACTTCAGGATGGTTTGGATGGGGCAGGAATATAATGGTATATCACAATATAATCACTAGGTCTGCCGGAGCCTCAGATCTTTGTTTCGCAGTCAGAACGTTCAAATGTAAGTGGTTGCCTTTTTCGCTGTGCTTTGGGAATAAAGGGAAGAATTAGTGTTTTAAATTTTGGAGTTTTTTTTTTCAAAGGAGGAAAATAAACTCTGGAAGTTGAGCGAGGAAGGCCGTGGAAGGTAAAGCTGTGTTTCACAGAAGGCCATTTTTGCCATTCCTGTGAAGGGATTTGTGAGCTGGCACATGAGGGGACAAACCCTGCTTCTGGGGGGAGTGCTGAGAATAAATAAGCTGGGAAATCTGCAGTGCTGTAAGTAAGGAGTGGAGTTACACACGTAAGGAACATCCACTTAGTGGATTTGCAATTAGTGGCACTGGAAACGATGGGAGATGGAACAACGGTTACGGCACAGCCTGAATTACGTGAGGCTGATAAATGGGTGACTTTCTGATCTCAAAAGTTTTCATTCTTATGGAAAACCTGGCCTTTGAACATTCTGGGGTGTGTTGTTGTTGGTGGGGTTTTTTGGTGCTTTTAGAGATAACCCCATGAGTCAAAAGAGATTCTTGGTGGGGTGAAGAAGTGGTTGACTCTAGGTGCTGTCCGAGCATTTGATAAAGGACAGATATTCCAGATACTCTGCAGTTTAGTTACTTTTTGTGGGTACCTTGTGAGTTTCCTAAGTGCAGAGTAGTGAGTAGGGATTTGAATTTGCTTTAGAACAGGAGAGTTGAGAGTTTGAGTGTGTAGCCTTGCAGTCCTGTCCCTCCTTCCAAAAGGAAGTTCTTTAAATATGACTCTACTCTTGCATCTCGTATTTTTCAGGCCTCTGCTCCCAGCCTGAATGACATTGTTCAAAAAGTTGGATGACTTCCCTCCTTAAGGGAAATAATATTGTAAAAACTTCACCTGTGGCTGAGGAGGGTGTTTTTTTTTTTCCAGTGGAAGATACTAATTTTACCTGAATGACTCAAGGAGTTGTACTTCAGTGACTCAATCTGAATAGTATAAACTCAGACTCGAATTTTAGAGGAGTTACAGGCTTTGCAGGCAGGCTTAGCTCTGCTCGGTGGTGGTGGTGAACTTAATACAATACAGAGGTTTCACATTCCTTTCAGAAACTGAAATAAGCACTGTATGTAAATATTAGCTAGGAGTGGGTCAGAAAGGAATCGGGAGAGGCAAGGTGTGGAGTATTGTGGAGAGCAGAATGAGGAGAGTTAGAGGCTCAGTGGTCAAGAAATTAGGGGGAGGCAGAGGTGCATTGTGGTGGAAAACAAAATGAGTTTTCTGATTATTTCTCTTGTTATACTTCATGCTGCCCATCCAGCCACCTCTGAATCCCCTCTCAAACGAGGATCCTGATCAGAATATAATTTATTCTGTAGTCTTCAAGGTATCAGCCTTATGGTTGTGCTTGACAACCCTACGGTGTGGTGAAGGAATGGGGACTGGCCGTAGTCATGGCAAGATAGATCTGGAGTGGAGTTTTGGTGCGTGGTTTGAGGGAAGCTGGGGGCTTAGCTCACATATTTAATTTTGGCTGCGTAAAAAACATGGTCTTTAATTTGGTGCAGCTTTGCCAAGATACACTTAAGGAGTTCTTTCCTTCATTGCCATGTTCTTTTTTTATGCAGGTATATTGAACAAAATGGATGTGAATGATTTTGTACTCCTCGTTCCCTAAGCTCTTTCCAGCTCCAGAGCAGCAGAGTTAGGGTTATTTTTCCATGGAGTTCAACTCTTTGCTGTACGGCTTTCAGAACTACTTAGGATTCTCAGGTGGTCCATAACTTCTATATGACTGATGCTTTCTACCAAGAACTTCTGGTACCAGACTACTGAAACAGCAGAACTGAAGTCTGTGGCTTGCTTTAAGTGGGACAAGTGACTGGGTGAGGTTGGGGAAGATGGTTGAGACAAAGCTTGTCCTTACCTTTATGACTTTGGTAAAGATCAGAGACATTTGTTTGGAGCAGGAGCTAAAGTGAACCTTCAGTGGCACTACTAGCAGGGTGCCTGTGCTCTCTAGAGCTCTAAGGACTGACCTCAAACCTTTTTACCAAGGATGCTCAAACTCTGGGAGCTTTCTGGTGTTTCTCATGAGGAGAAAAGCTAGAGTATGTCTGTTTTCCAAATGATGGGAAATTACCTTTGTTATCTGGAGCTGTGAATGGGAATAAATGTGATCATTTGGGATGCCTGGAATCAAGATCTGTATCCATACTACTTTCTGCTCATCAGAAGAGTGCTGGTTTCCTTTTGCAAGGGAAGCCTGGCAATACTAGCAGTAAAACTGACCTTGGCACACTGGCAGGAAGCATACCTTCATCTTGGGAATTCCACATTTGCCCTTCTTTCCAGATATCCCAAGGATCTTTATTTGGATAGTGTTTACCAAAAAAAAACAACCACGTATTAGATTTCAAATCTACTTGATTCCACTGAAACATCAATCAAACCTAGAAAATGGACTTGCTCTAGCAGAGTAAAACCATGGTTATTTATTGCAATATTAGAAAGTTCCAGAAAGATAAAGCCACCAAAACACGTTCTCAGTAGATACGTGTGTGTGACACTTGGAGCTCTTTTATAAATGGGATTTGAGGTCTCTGAGTTGTGCTGCAGTTGAAGAAGCTGGTGGAATGACTCAACAGCATCTCAGTCTTTGAATAATGTGT
Source organism: Baryphthengus martii (assembly GCA_013396935.1). NCBI lineage: Eukaryota > Metazoa > Chordata > Aves > Coraciiformes > Momotidae > Baryphthengus > Baryphthengus martii. The sequence continues at coordinate 120,238 of VWZK01007647.1, read as the reverse complement.
TTCAGAAGTCTAAAATTAGTGAGGAATGAGTTAAAGCCTTTAGTCTTCCAGGCTGCTCAGGGCAACCGTGTTTCTGAGACTCCTCTTGTTCGTTTTATAACAGTGGATTGCAATTCTTTTTTTTTTTTTCTTCTTCTGCTTGTGACCTTTGAGACCATCATGTTTAGTGGCATGTCTTTTTAATGGCAGGTTCATCACCGAGTCTTCAAAATTGTTGAAGTGCTTTTAATGGGCATTTATTTAAAAATGAATGGCAGACTTGTGTTAGTTATAAAACTAGGAGGTGTCAGAGTCTGGCAGCCACTGCACAAAAATGTCCTGACTTCCATTTCAAGGAAATAACTGGCTGGTAGTTGGACGTGCTCGTGACAAAACAGAGAAAGGCATTACTGATTGTTGTGGAGTTTTAAAGTGCTGCTTTGTTTGCAGTCATGTAGAGAACTAGATAGCAGGATTAAAGATTACCTCGAGATTTTTGGGAAACCTTTATGGATTGAAAAAATCCAGGCTGCCTGCTCTAATCTTGAAACTTCCTTTTCCTCCCCAAGCCTGAGCGAAACCACCTAAATCTTGCCAGCACTCCTGTACAGTTCCCTAGCCCTCCTTAGGCACCCCTCCTGTTGTTTGTAACTCTTACAGTTGATGAAGGACGTGGGACCTAATCTCCTGGTGTAGGTATGTGGATAACAATTTTCAGCAATGTGAGATCATTTTCTACCTTTGTGTGTTCTTTCCTTGTTAACTCTCTCCCTGCAGGGCTGTGCAGGGTCAGAAAGCAAGGAGTGTTTCTCACACTCTTCTCTGAGCTTCATATCTCTCTAGTGATGTTTCATGCTGGTTCAGAGAGGAAAATAATATGTATTAACCAATTCTTAGCGTGCTTGGACTTATGCTACTGTGCGGATTGACACGTTGTTGGTCAGTGGAACTAATTATCCGAGCCTGGTTGCTCCTGGATTTGTTCTTTTTGTCTTCAGCTTTGCTGCTTTGTGTCTCCTAATGCACCCACCAGGCAAAGCAACACGTTAGTGGGTGCTGCTGGAAGGTGAGGTGCCTCTTCCCAGTAGCAATTTTTTTCCATGGTCTCTCTACACTATCCTCAAAACTTCCAGAAACGGAACTTTCTTTAGAAAAATCCACTCTTCTTGCTGGCAGACTGGTGTAGGGGTTCTTACAGCAGATGACCAGACATGGAGTGGTTGTGTGGGGTGAAGGTGAAAAAGGGTAACTGGCATTGAGACAGGAGGGTTGTTCCACTGAACTGGAATTTCTAGGCTTTCATCCACAGCAGACCGTCTGCACCTTACGGAGGGAGGAGCTGCTGCGTAGAGAAGTGATACTTCTGCAGATTCCTCTTGGCATGGTAGTGGAATGGCCAGATGGACGAGGTGTCACAGCCAGAACTGTTTCAAGGCAAACAACTCTTTGTTATTTCAGGCAAATAACTCTTTGTCTTAGTAGGCAGAGAGGTGGGTGGGCCCTGGAATGCTGCTTGGAGTTTTGAAAAATCCCCACTTGATGTAATGTTATAAATTGGGCAACCCTTTCTTTTGACATAGCTTCTCAGCAGGGAATCGAGCACAACCCGGAGGGAAAAAGGCTTTCAATCTGCAGTGGGAGGTCTTGTTGCTGGTAGGTCATCTTGGGAATTTAGAAAGGTAGCTGTGATGTGACAGCTCTAGCTTTCTGGGTAGGAAAACCCCTCTCTTCTTTCTTCTTTCTCTACTTTCCCTTTAAATCAAGCTTACTTTCACTTTTTCTCAGAGGTAGGAGCACAAAGCTATAAAGCCGTGACTTACCAAGGGTCTTGGCACACACAAAATAAGAACTACTAAATAAAAATAGCATAGGCCGGTGAAGAGATGCCATTTTCAACAAGCACATTTGTTTGCAAGGTGTTCTGTAATACTTAGGTTCGATGTTTCTGAGACAATGCTGGAGGTGCTTCCGGACAAAATGGAGTAAAACTGTAGTCGCAGAACGTCTTTGGTTTCTGCTAATCTGTCTTGAAAATATCTTCTTGGTTTTGGTGGTCGTATGGTGCTTAAAAATTAATTTTCTTGTTTTTCTTTTTGAATTAGGTGATTTTTGTTATGGGTCGAGTGCTTTTGAGTTCTAATATAATAGAAAAACCCTTGGTTTCTGTGCTCCCAGAAGAGCCCCAGAGTAGTTCTTGACGAGTCCTTGTGAAGCTTCATTACATTTTGAATATTTAGTAGTGTGGAATCTTTTAAATATGTCATTATTTAATGTAATTTAATATTAAATATCCAAATCTTTTTTCCTTTGTTGACATATCCGGTGTTATTGTGCTATGCATTCAGGGTCAGACTTAATTGAATGTGACTCTCTTTTTGGTGTTCTCCATCCGCAGCTAAAATTCCCCCACTGACACATAAAAGACCAACTGTTCTGGAGTTGAATGTTAGAACTTGAGCAGCTTCGAGCTGTGTATAACTTGGTTGGGTGGTTGGTTTGTTTTTTTCTGCATGGCATCCACAGTGTGTGGAACGAGGAGCGTAGGGCCTTGAACAGTAAAGACGCATCTGCTGAAGTTTATCTTGTGCTTGAGAGTTTCGTAAAGTAAATTAAGGGTTGTTCTGGAGTAGTCAACTTGATCAAGCCTGCAGTGCCTGAGGAAAACTCCGAGGCTTCCATGTAACTATGGTCACCCGTCTTAACTGAAGAGGCACAAATTATAAACTTTTACTGCAGAGACTGACTGTTTTATCTTTTCTCCCCTCCCCTCCTACAGGAACAGGAAATACAGTGGTGATAATGGTCGGTTATCCAAAAGGAATAGAGATATTGGAGCCGGTACGAAGAGGGATTCCGGTAAAAATGACCATAGTCGTCGGCACGCGGCACGTGCAGGAATATATCAGCGGCCAGTCGGTGGTGTTTGTGGCCATCGCCTTCATCACCATGATGATTATTTCGCTCGCTTGGCTCATATTTTACTATATACAACGCTTCCTGTACACGGGGTCACAGTTTGGAAACCAGGTAACTGGAGATGGTTTGAGAGGATTTGTTTTTGGTGGCCAATCAATTGCTTAACTTTGTTTCTCAAATCCTCCTCGAAGACCTTGCTACTTTATACTACCTGTCAGTGCTACTCAGGAGTGGTTAATGAGGCTAATAAGCAATGTGCTAATTGGCATCCCAAGTTTGTCTCGTTATAATTATCAGATACTTGCGTGAAGTGGTTGGAAATATATTTAGCCCCTTGTCAACAAGTGAGTAAAGGCAGCTTCTTCTGTGATTGGTCACCTTCCTTCCTTTTGACACGAAATGTTATTTTAATTTGTCAGTAATTTTCGTCCTGAATGTACTAACTTCCCTAACCAGACTTTTTTTAATGGAAGGAGGCTGTGCCCTTGTGGCCAGAAGGGCCAACGATATCCTGGGGTGCATTAAGAAGAGCGCGTCCAGCAGGCCTAGGGAGGTTCTCCTCCCCCTCTACTCTGCCCTGGTGAGACCACACCTGGAATACTGCATCCAGTTTTGGACTCTCCAATTCAAAGAAAGATGAGGGTTTACTGGAAAGAGTCCAAGGGAGGCTACGAGGACGGTTGAGGGACTTGAACATCTCTCCTGTGAAGAAAGACTGAGAGACCTGGGACTATTTAGTCTGGAGAAGACTGAGAGGGGATCTGATTCATGTCTATAAATATCTGAGGGGTGGGTTCTAAGAGGAAGGGAACAGATTCTTTTCTGTGGTGCCCAGTAGTAGGACAAGGAATAACAGGTGCAAGCTAGAACATGGGAGGTTCCACCTCAACAGGAGGAGAAACTCCTTTCCTATGAGGGTGACGGAGCCTGGGAACAGGCTGCTCAGAGAGGTGGTGGAGTCTCCTTCTCTGGAGACTTTTCAAACCCCCCTGGATCTGTTCCTGTGTGGCCTGCCCTGGGTGATCCTGCTCCGGCAGGGGGGTTGGACTAGATGATTTCCAGAGGTCCCTTCCAACCCCTAACATTCCATGATTCTAATTTTAAGACCCACAAGTAGTTAGGGGTAGATTTTTTCATCTAAAGCTTTGTGAACTACTTTTGATAATTGTAATCCTACAGCTTCCCTGTAGAGCACTGAACTGCAGCAGACTGGAAGGAGCACGTGTAGTTAGATTCAGCTCTCTTGGACTACCCCAGGTGCTGAGAGCGGTGGGAGTACTGGGAAGATCAGGAAGGAATAACTGAATGACTTTGCTCCTTATTTGACTCTTCCACATTCTTCCTCTTGGGTAGGTTAAAAAAAGTCAGCTTTACTTTTTTCCCTGAGGGAACTGTTTCATGATAGAATAATTTAGGTTGGAGACGACCTCTCAGGACTCTCTGGTTCCAATGCCCACACTCAAGAGAGCCGTTTACACGGAGTTGAGGACCTAGACCAACTGAATTTTGAAAATACCTTGGCATGGCACTTCCCTGTGCTTTCCAATTCTCGCAGGTAGGTTAGGGTCCTTCCATGGTCATCAGCAGCTCTACCATCGTTCTCTGCTAACAATGGAAGAGAAAGTTCCACTTGTTTGTGCTTTGCAAGTAGGTCTCTTTTTTGTTTTATCTTCAGTTCGGTACAAAAACCAAATAGAAATGTTTCAAATGACTGCTTATCACTTGGACTTGCCCTGCCTTCTGCTGGAACGTGTAAATTCTAGCTTTGGAGGAGAAGGGAATGGTATTTTGTTTGCCTTCAGGAGGTGGAGCTCTGAGCAGGACTTCTCTAGGGAAGCAATTTCTCTTTTCGGTAACTGAGGATAACCCACGGTCTGTCTGTATTGGTTATACTTGTGATCTCTTTGAATTGGTGGTTCCCTAGAGTCTTTTTACTAAGCTTTAACTCTTAAAACGTACATTCTGAGGATACTTTCAAGAAAACAAAAGTTTTGAGAAACATTTATGGAGAAAAGGATGTGTTTATTGTGTTGTAACAATTGTTTAGTGAAGAAAGTTGCTTCTTCCTGTTGGCATTAGGGTAGTTCATGTTAAGGGAAGTTCATGTGCTTTATGAGTACTTCTAAGAGCATTTTTTAGGGTGAACATAATGTTTCCCAGGAATACGTAGCGCAGACTTTTAATAGATCTCGCCATTGGGCTTGTCATCTAAATGCTGCTTAATTAAATGAAATTTTCCAGTGTTAGAAGGTTGTGCCACTTTCTCAATTCTTCTTTTAAAATGTGTAGTTCTGTAAATCCATTTTCAATGGCCAAAGTTTGAAAATGTTGTGGAGATGTTAGTCAAGATACATATCATTAGGAGTCTTAAAAGAATTTTGAAAACAAAAAGCCACTCTCCTAACCCAAACTTTTATTTTGCTTGGCTTGACTGGCTCCAGTGTAATTAAGATTTGGGATGATTAAGATTTGGGAGTTAAGTTTGCGATGCTTTAAAGCGAGCTGCTGTGTAGCAAAGTGAAGATGGGTATCTTAGGATTTATTCTGACATCACTTGAGCAGTAAAACTTTGGAAGACCATCTTGCTGCCGATGAAACAGGACTGTACAGAAAACTCGGAGCTGTTACAGAAGGTGCGATAAGCTGCTGCTGGTGGTGGCTTTCTGTCCGTTTCTGAGAGAGCTTTTGAGACTAATTCTCCTTAACACCATGAAAAAATTTCCTGGTTTTCAACACTGAGTTGGTAAGTCTTTGTAATTATTGCTGAGAAAAGCTGCCATTATGTTTTTGATTCCTTGATGGCATTTTATCAGTGAGGGCTGCCCACAGACAGATCAACAGCTGTTAACTGGGAGCGTTTGGTTTCCTCAGTTTCTAGCAGTAGCTGGCACTTTGTCTTGGAACACACTGCTGCTTTCTTCCCTTGCTTCTCCTCCAAGCATAATTAGGACTGTAACTGTATAGAAGTCCAGTATGGTGCCTCATGTCTGTTAAGCCTTTCTTCTCATCTCCTTTGCATAATGTGGCCTTTCAGTGCAAAGCTTTGTGTAATGTGTGAGACAGTGTTTAACTGAGGGGAAGTATTAATAGCTACAAGGAGCCTTTTGACCTGGTGGCCAGCTCTAGGCTGCCCAGCAGGATTCCACCTTCTCTCAAGCTGCTGCAAAACCTACCGTGAGCTTGCCTAACTAGAAGGTCTGGTTAGATGGCTGGTGTTTCAGCTTTGATTGCCCCTAAAGCCTACACTTAGACTCATTAAGGTCCTTAATGCAGGCACTCATGATATGTCAGCTTGGTCTGTGGAGTTCTGCACCGGTTGAGTTCGCTGGATGGTGTTTGCTGCTCTGGCCTCAGGATGCAAAACTTGAGGTTCTTCAACATCTGCTGTTTGGAAGTATTTTTGTAAACACAATAGTTACCCGGAGATTAAGGTGGGTTTTTTTCAGAAGATTTAGTGATACGTGTGGAAAGTATTGAAAAGTTTCGAAATGTGACTTCTCAAACTAACTTGTGTACTGATACTTAAAATCTTTATTAAAGGGACACAGGAAAGAAACCAAGAAAGCAATCAGCCAGCTTCAGCTACATACTGTGAAACGTGGAGAAAAGGTAATTCAGTGGCTCTGGTTATTGCTGTGTGATTTAAAAACTGCTGTAATGTCTCTGTAGAATTTAGAATGGAATTCTCACAACATAATTGCCGTGACGTACAATTTTAGGCTCATTTTTAGGGTCTTCACTTTGAAGGCAGAATTGAAAACAGCCAAGTTTGAGTTACTTCTGAAACATAAGGCTGTTTTGTTGCAAAACATCTGGATATACCGAGTGTTGCAGGAGATTACAGGGCTGATACTGTAAAGATGAGGAAGCACTAATCTTTTCAGCGCTTGGAAAACGTCAACAAGTGGATTGCAAAATACTTCCTAGGACTTATTGATTGCGTAGTTCTTACAGCTGATGTAATGTTTTGTTTTCTTTAAAAGGACATCCCATCTTTTTATTGGTCAAGTGGTCTTAGAGAAATCTGAAGCTTTGAGAAATGAAACACTTGTTTCATATTTGTATTTTATGAAGGAGCAATAGAGAAGCATAAATTTTAGAAATACATTTCTCTGTATTAAAATAAAGATATTCTAAAAATTTAAACTGCTTTCAAAAAGTTAGCTCTGACAACATACGGCCTAGACTCATAGCTGTACTAGAATAACTGAAGTAGAAAAAGCCAAGGTTTTGAAAGAAAAATATTTTAATTGGAGTTTCAGGCAGATGTGATCCTAGATGCTGCAAATTAGCCTCTGCCTAGATTGCTGCTGCATAGGCATTTTTTTCCCCCAACCCTTATTGTCTTTGATTAGTTTTAACTTAAGGACTGATTTGCTCAGAGATGAAAAACAAGGATTAGTGTTGTATTTAATCCATGAGTAAGATTGAGGTGAGAAAGGACATTTGTGTGTAAGAACTTTGAAAGCTGTGGTTCAACACATGCTGCAGAGAACGTCTTTCATTTAGTAAATTGGTTTTGAAACCTAAAAACCCTCAAAACTGTATTTGAACTTGCCTTTTTTCTTTTTATGAATTCAGCATGCTTAAGTAGCATTTTGCAAGTATTTGTTACTTTTAATTACGTTCTAAATTCCATCGGAAAAGGGATTTATTTCAGGCTGTGAAGAGAAGGATATTCATACTTCCGTTCATACAATGGGGAGGTCAGAGATCAAGAAAGATGGAATTGAACCAAAACTTGTGTAAAAGTGCTATCAAACCCTAACAGCAGAGGAAGAAATGGATGTAAAAGGGCCACTATGAAACCTATGGTGAGAACCACCAGGAAGATTTTAACTGCTCTGAAGTAGATGCTCAGTAAATCTCTGAAAAGGATTTGTATTGTGAGATTTTTGCAGTGTAGCAGCTAGTTTCTTCCCATCGATATATTCTTGGCTGAAATCAATCAAATGAGGGAATTTAAGTACAGTACTCTGGTTGTAACCATTAATGCCTTGATAGTTAAGCAAAGTAGAAGGCGATAAAGTTAAAATATCTCTATTAAAATATAGTTTTTCTGCTTAGTAAATCATGACTCCCAATTTGATTTGAATCAGCTATCAACAAACTTATGTAACTTACTGATGCAGAGGTACTTTCATGAACTTATGCAAATTTATCTGGAATTAGTCCTGTCTACTCTGTGAAAGTACTTTTTTTTTTTCTTTAAATATTCCTTTCAGCCATTGAAAAGAGTAATTTTTTTTACTGTGCCACAGTGCAGTCTTTCATTATCACTTCACTTGGGGTTGAGGTATTTAACTAAAAATAGGTCAATATTTTAAAACTGTATTTGCTATCACGTAGATCTTTCCTGAGAAGCTTATGAGATTATTGTAAAATGGACACTCATTTGAGTACGTGCTACCTAAATATGGTGTGCTTAGAATTTTGACTCTTGTACAGAATTAAAAAACAAAAAAACAACCAAAAAAAACCCAACAAAAAAAACCCCAAACATTTAAATGTTATGGATTAAGTGCTTGCCTTAATTTAGCTTATGTTAAAAAAAGTCTTAATTTTATTTACTTGGGAATTTCAGGCATTAATTATGTAAATTGATAGTAGGCAAAGAAGGGAGAAATTTGCCTTGAACTCAAAAGTTTGCTTGCACTACTAATACATTTATGTTTGTGGTAACGAAACGGAAATGCTTCAGCAAACACAAAATCCTTGTTTTGTGGGGGACGAAAGGAAAGAGGTTGGTTCACTGTCTGTTCTTCTAATAACTGTTTTATACAACCCAGTTAACACTGAATTATTTCTCTTGCATCTGGATATACCCATCATTTGCACTGCAACTATAAACATGGCTTTAAGAAGACAGTAGGACCTGGTAGGAAAGATACTTAACCCTTAGAAAGAAACCAATTGAGGTGGGGAAATAAATATCACATTTTGACTGTCTCTCTGCTGTGAGCTTGGAGGGAAGCTTTAAAAACCATTGCAAATTGCATTCTGCAGTTGTTCTCTTCTAGCTACCGAGGGATATCTGCTAGGATGTGGTGGAAGTGCAGAAGAAGGGCTTTGCAGTGTTCAACCCTCAGAATCTCTTCCGACTGAAGCACTTGGAGGTCTTTGGCACCATCAGTTAAGAAGTAGATTGTGTGCCTTCATCTGTGCTTTCGTCTCTTAAAGTTTCTTCCTTTTATAGTTATTTTAAACTGATTTTTTTTTTCCTGTGCTTTCATGAGCAAAGCCAATGTTTGAGACTTAACCAGTGACTGAAGAGGTACCATGTACGGCTATTTAAATGAGAAGATCCAGGCTGGGCTGTTTTTAGTGTTTAGTATCACTTGGTTAAATCACTTCTTGATGGAATCCTGAGTTAAAGGAAGGAGATATCTTATAAATGCTAAAGCATTGTCTGCATTTTCCATTCCGTGAAGCCATTACACAAAGCTTGTTCTGCAATGAAATATGGATGTAATGCATTTCAACGTCTTGTCGTATTTAGGGTTTAGATGTTGATGTGGAAAACTGTGCTGTGTGCATTGAGAACTACAAACTGAAAGACACCGTCCGAATTCTGCCCTGCAAGTAAGTGGCCATAATTTTTCCTTCCTCTTGGGCATGTTTTCCTTAAACATGTGATGAGCTTTCTGGAAATGCTTTTGAAACTCTGGTGGCAGAGCTGAAGCGGTGCCGTTTTTAAGGCTTGTTAGGTGTTGAAGGGCACTGGGCAGTGATGTAGCATTTCATATGATCGTCATCGTTGACTGATTTATGTTTATGCAGGGAAAAGGAGCAACTGGGAGTGTAGGGGTGGAGTAGAGCTTTCTTAAACTTAAAGCTGGACACTGTTTAACTGGTAACTCTGTGGTGTCTTTGTGGTTAGTAAAATCTCTTATTTCAGGAAGTTAGCATGAAAGAAGATGCTTCCAGAACTATATCTAAGCAGTACCTAGTTGCCAGGGTTCTAAAGGGATGTTTGTTTTTGTTTTTTTTTAATGTAGTAACTTGCACATTGTTTGAAGGAATAGCGTGTGGCTTTCCTGAGAGGTTCTAAAGGGTGTTTCTTTCCTTCAGGCACATCTTCCACAGAACGTGCATTGACCCTTGGCTTTTGGACCACCGAACTTGTCCGATGTGTAAACTCGACGTTATCAAAGCTTTGGGATACTGGGTAAGTTGCACACTTTCGTTAATCTTCCAGGTAGGAGTACAGTGCAGGAGGCGAGGCTTCGTGGATCTGTTCAGAATGAGAACTGTTGTTCCTTGATGAGGCTGAAGAAGCTGGGCAAAGATGCAAGAGTAACTCAGTGAGAACTAGAAAAATAAGGGAATTTTATGGGTAAGAGCTTAGAGTGTGTTGAGCAGCTTAGGAGTCCTCTGTGTACTCTTCTGTGAGAACCAATTTTTTTGTACTTCCAGCTAATGATAAGGAAGTTGAAGCAGAGGTGAGGCAATTTGCCCAAGCTGCAAAAATGTAACTTACATGTTCTGAATTACTTGATCCTGTTGAGAACTGCGATTCAGAGGAAGAAATGACAGGTTTTCTATCTTGAGTGTTTGTGTACTTCCACATAAGGCCTGTGTTTTATCCATGTAAATGAGACGGTATTTAGAACCTTCCTAAAGAGTTTCACCAGAAATTGGTTAAGTAGAGAAAATGATGTGCTCTCATTTCTTTCTGACAGCACCAGAAAAGAGAGATGAAGACACATGCGGTAGGTTACTCGGTCACTGTTGATAAATAGTCTTGAGTTCCACTAAAGTTCCATAGGCATGAATGTACCTCTCTGCTCTTCTACTGATCTCCAGAGATCTTCTGAAAATAGGGGTGTTTGGTGGTTTTAGGGACCGTCTTTTCATAGAGTAGGTCTGCATTTTGACTAGTTCGTTCTTTTATTTCATTGCAGAGACTTAGCAGATCTGTGGAAGACTCTCACAGATTACTTTTTTGTTCCCTCAAAGGTGTGACAGTACTCTTGCTATATGTACAGCAGCTTGTAGAGCTTCTGTTCATTAAGTCAGGCTGTGCCCAAGAGTTGCAATCTTTTTGTCATGGGAAATAGCTATTTGTACTTCAAGATTGTGTTAACAGATTCTTTTTTGCTCGCTTTCAATGCTTGCAGTTGATGCAACTTGTATCCTATGCAGGAGGATATATCCTTTCGTATACAGGCAGAAAACTGAAACAGTAGAACCTTCAGAACACTTTTATTCCCTGAATTCATGCTGTTGCAGAAGACAGTGATATCAAGCCTAACCAGGAGGAATACCTCCTCTGCTTGTTAGGCAGAATGAATATTGGAAAACAGGTTGAATGGGATTCTATTAAATACAGAAGCCCAGTTCTTTTTTTTTTTTCCTAATGGAATGGGGGAAGTGAATGATTGCATAAGCAGGACACAAGTCCCACTCAAGCTGGGAAATCATTCAGTACTTTTTTTTTTCTGACTTAGTTTTCAGCCTGCTCCGGGTTGCTCAATCTAGGTTGTAGAGTGATTGTGTGAATTTTTTACGGATGTGAGGAAAAAAAGAGTGTGAAGAGCAAGGCAGCTTCTTCAGCAGTGCTTGGTGAGTGACATAACTGCAGGCAAAAATGGGCAGCCTTAGAGAGATCTACCGAACCTTCTGCAGAGGGGCTGAATCCTCAGGTCAGTTTTATGGAGACAAAGGCTTCAGATGCTTCAAAATTTGTAAAGGCTCAAAGTAGAAAGAAGGCACCAAGTCCTATTACCTGGCTTTCGTTTTATGAAGAGCAGACTTCAGTGGTCTGGTTTTACATTATGCCATTTCTTAGGAGAAAAAGAACTTCAGTTCAGCATCTTTCACTTGGTCGAGCAGTCCTGGATCTTGTCGTTGCAGTGCTTATTTAACTGCCTGAGTTTTGGAAACCAAAGTCATCAATCCCCCCCTGCCCACACATGCAGAAATGAGTGTCACAAGTGTATTAACTTCCCTTCAACTCTAGCACATCTATAGCTTATTAAAATTCAGTACATTTTAAAATATGCAGCTTTGGTGCTAAAGAAAGAATCGGCCTAGAATTTCTTAAATCTTAAGATGGACCTTTAATTGTTTGAGGAGGGGAAAACCACTCACGAAGCCCACAGAAGAGCTACTTGTACTGCAGTATATACGTGCTGATGTATAAATCATGTCAGTATATCAAGGGCAACGGCTTAGTGAAGGTAGTCTGTTGAATTTTAGGAACAGAATTGTGCATGCAGGACTTGGAATTAACGTTCGGGATGGATCAGAAATAGCTCAGCCTATACAATAGGTGAAATAAATTCCTTTGCCTGTGCAGCAGATGTTTTGTTCCTGCCAAATGACGAGTTGGAATATTTGCATTTTTGGAACACAGGCTGGAGGTAGAGGAGGAGGGAGGTTTGTTCTGATGTCAGATACTCACCACGGTAAAAAGTCCACGCTTGCCCAACTACTGTCACGAGAATCGGAGGCTTCCACAGACTCGTAAAGGATCCATAGGTGTGCTCAGTGAAGGTGCCGAGCATGCTCCTCACCAGACTGCAGCGATCCTGTTGAAATGTCCCATCCAAAAGGCTGACTGGATTGACTCCTTGCTGCTGCTCTGGGCTTTGGGGTGACTTTGAAAACAAAAAAAGAGGCTTTTCTTTTGCTTGGCTTTGTTTCTTTGCAGTCAAACAATAACACTGGACGTAGACACTGCTCAACACTACTCGGGAGCATGTAGATAACGGGTGGGGGGGGGAGATATTTTTTTTCCAATAAGGTGAGATTACAGAGCGGTAACGTGGAGGAGTGTTGATGCCTAATGGTAGACTAAAGTGTCAGATAAATATATTTTCATTTTGAAGGGGGACCCTGAAGATGTACTCGAAGTTCCAATCCCGGAATCGATAAGTGGCAGCGTTTCAGTGGGAAGCCTGAGTATTGCTTTACAAGACGATGACAGAAATGAAGTGAGCGAATTGTCGGCGTCCTCCACGAACGAGTCGGTACTGCAGTGCACCAGTCTGAAGGAGGATGCAGGAGAAACTACAGCGTTACTTGGTAAGTAATAATTTGGTTTATCGCTTGACAATCCTTAACGGCATCTGTTGTGTCAGCAGAAGCCAATTCTCCGACTGACGTTCGTAGACCGGACAAAAAATACAAGCAGGTAGATTTTGAGAGAATTCTATCAAGCTGGAGAAAATTTGCCTTGAGAGTAGGGGGAGAAAAGATATAAAATGGTATCTTGGGAAGATTCCCTACCCGGAGAATCTTGAGAAGCTTTGGCAACAAATTCCATGTTCCTACGTACCCGAGATCAGATGAATGTTACAGATCATACCTGTTAAAATGGTAAATCAACAAACAATTTTTCTTGTAATTCCTGACTTCTAGATGTGGATGGCGGTAATAACCGGCACGGAGAACATCTGTCCAATGGAAGTTCCCACTGAACTGCTTCATGGAAGATAGACTGTTGAAGAACTATTATTTTTTATTTAATTAGTATGGACTTTCGTCTAGTTAACGGAAAAAAAAAAAAATAACACTGTAAATTATTTTACCTTTCAAACTTTTCTAGCTGGTGTTCCAAAAGGGCTAATAACTAAGAATTTTGTACACAGGAGGATTTTGTAAAAATCTCCCCTGGATGTCTCATCCTGAAAAAAAGATGCAATAACCCTTTTTCTGTAAGCGTTGTTACAATGTCGTTGTGTTCCAGAGGGCTGTAAACAAAGGTGAAGACTAGGCAGTGAAAACCATGTCGAATGTCTAACAGATAATCTTTTGGATGCACTATTTACCTTCAGTATGTACACATGGAGAACACTTACAAGACTACAGCTATTAAAATGCCCTGAAAGTTCTGAGCTGGTGTAATTGGAGATGGATGTTCTTAGAAAAGACATAATCTAACCTTGAATGAATTCAGTAACTTCACGGATATGTTGCAGATCCTCTTTTAATTTTTTTTTGTGATGAAAAAATGGCCGGTTGCAACTTGCCTCGCATGTAACAAACGCTAATTTGAGCTTGTAATGTGTTCTACTCCGAGTGGATGCTGAGAGGAAAGGAGACTTTCTCCACCTGGGTAGCTTTTTATACTGAATTTGGCAGTAATAGCTTGGGCTAGGTGGTCTTGACGTGCTGAGCATGTAGACTTACTTAGGTATATGCACACTGGTTACCTCTTTCAATCTTAAACTCAGTAGAACAGAGGTAAAGGGCTAATAATGGCTAAAATATATTTATTAGTCTATTTATAAGAGTTTACTTAACTCCTTCTTGCTCCCCATTCCGTCCCGCTCGTTATGTACAAATTGAAACCGTTTCTTAGGATCTACCAAGGTTGGTTTTGATTTTTGTGGTTTTTGTTGGGTTTTTTTCCTTTGTGTAGAGATGCTGGAATTCTCTTGGATATTCCACCCTAGGAGTTTTTTGACTGGGTTTGCCATTAGCTTTTATTCCTTTCTTTTAGATTAGCAGGATTGTGCCTTATAGTAATACACTTAAGAAACCTGAAGCATCTGAGAGTAAATATAAACCCTGGCATCTCCCATTATGACCTCTTACTCAAATATTTATATACTCTAAGTGGTATAAGGAATTGCTAAACTGTTTTGTAAGAAATATGTATATTTAAAACACTACTTAAGAGTGTTAAGTGAATTGTTTCGGGTTTTAGCATTGTCACGGTATAAATAATATGCTCCGTTCCTCAGTTTTCTTTTGTAAAGCTGTTGCTACAGGTTGCTTAAAACAGTGTCTTTTACTAGACATCTGTTTTAGAGTGCATTTTGTTTTTAAAAATGTATATTTGGAATGTTTTTTAAGAAAATATGCAATTCTTTTTCTAACTTATATTGAGCTTCAATAGAAGCAATAACTTTTTATTTTAATTTTAGAATGAATGTTCCAGAAGTGACAGAGGTTTCAGCTGGGGAAATATAATCTGAACTTCTACTTTGCAGAGCAGATGTTTCACCCTAAATTTCCTTCCAAAAGTTCCTGTTAATGTCTAATTAAAAAAACAAAATCTGCCTCTTCCCTGTAGGAGTGTAACTTTGTAGGTTTACTGGAAAATTGTCAGATTGTAGTTCTGATGTCACCAGCAGGTGCGAGTTTTTGTGATGCCTTTATCTTACGAGAAGCACACGAGAATGGAAATAGGACTGACCAACCATCTCCAAGACTGAACAAATCCATAAAAAAAAAAAACAACCCACAACTAAACCAAACAGTGTAGAGGGACGTTTCTGTCTCCGAAAGAAGCTTATCAGCATTTCCAGAACTGCCTTTTTTAACTGTCTCTTCAATCTGAAAAACAAAGTCTTCTCCCTCTTCCTTAACACAAAACTGAACATTGATGTAGTGAAACGTTGAGAGGGTTTAAACTCTAGCTCGAGGAGGAACCAAAAAGGAGTTGTCAAGAGGAGTCTTGTCAGTCTGTGGATCGTGTCTTGCTGATACCTGCAGCGCAATATTCATGCCGGAGAGGAGAAATGTGGTGAGTACTTTGGCTTTCATGCAACACGTGTAAAACCAAAAGCTTTTAAGAATCAAAGCTGAGCTCCGGCGGAAAGCCGGAAGAAAAGCTAAAGGTCCCGCAGTCTGAAAAGCAGGCGCTTAAAATCTGACTTGTGCTGAATTAAAAAAAAAAAAAATAAATAATCTGAGTATGTTTCTAATGCTGGCACTACACCTGCTTCCCTTCAACCTTTCAGAGGAGTAGCTACAGTTGTTTCAGTCGAATTGCTTTGCCTCTAGTTCCTCTTGGGTCTGGTTAGGTCTGGCAAGGTCAGCTGTGCCTGCTGAGGGATGATGACAATAAAAGGCCGAATTGCAGTGCCTCCAGCAAGCGGTTTGCTCTCCTTGGAAGCACCATGACAAAAATCTTCCTGAAGCGAATCCTTAGTCTGACCTCAGTCAAAAAGCTGACACCCATTAGCCAAAAGAGCGGTAGGATTAAAAGCACCGGACAGGAAAGAGACAATCTAAGGGAGTTTAAAACAGCAGCAGGAGCGGATTAGAAACACGAAGCGCCTGACTTGATACAGCTCATCTAATACTTGACTTTTAGAGTAAAGAGGTGTTGGAAGCTCTAGGTAAATACAGGCTCCCAGGCTTTGCTGATCTGGACCTGCTGTTTTGGATCAAACTGGTTATTTCTACTTTCTGTCCCTTTCCCTACTAAAATCTTATAGGTAGGTCAGAACTAATGAGTCGTCCTCCCACCCTGGAATCTTTTTGCAAGACGAGTGGTGCCTTGTGGCTCCCTTCCCTACCATTTGGAGAATCTTTAATCTGCCTCTTCTGCTTAGGCCATGTCCTGCCTGCTGTGGGAGCTGATGCTCTGTGTGTGGTGTGGGTTCTTTCTGCCCCATGCTGCCCTCATGTGTGTTTGGTTTTATTTTTTGCCTCTTTCTAGCTGCACATCTTTAATAAACCATGCAGGAAACTTACCCCAGAGTCCTCTGTCCCTTTATCAGATTTCTCTGCAGTCAGGCAGGGGGTTTCTTATTGGAGCTGTTCCTGTCTTCTGATCATCCCAGTGCCCACGTGAAGTGGACAGGCCCCGTTTAACAGCAATGGTGACTCAATCAGCCAGGGAAAATCCTGAGCAAGATTAGGGCATGGTGTGTAGGGTAAGTTTTGTTAGTATCATGTTGGTTGGTATGGCTTTGTTAGTTCTGGTGTTATTCTCTGGGAGAAAATTTGTAGAGTTCAGTTGATTTTCAAAAAGGAGCTTTGAACATGTCAAAATGGACTGGTGTTTAAAGCAAATACTAGAGGCCCTGCTTTGTTCAGAAGTTTTAGGTTATTGATAATAGTCTACAAATGCCAAATTGGACAAGAGATTTGATCTGAACTCACTGTTTAAGCTGGCTTCGTCTTTCAGACTTGATAGCGGGCAAAAATGAACTGGAGGTATTTCAGCTCTAAGTGCATGCGAACAGTGAATTTAATTACCTGCAGTTCCAATTTAGCGAGAATTTTTGGATTTCCTTTTGCTGATGACTTCTAGATTGGATTCTTTTTTTGTCTCTAAGCAATGCTTGGAGAGGAGATTCTTTGCTGGTACTAGAGAAGTTTGATTAGGTCACAGTGACTCCTTCCCCATGCCCCTGACACACCCCCTGCCCCCTGAGTATGCGAATACAGTCCAGTAAGCTGATGCCAGTAATTAGTGCTAGCTTCTGGAGGTGTGCCAGAGGAGTTGGAGGATGATTTAACTACAGCGAGAATGCTTTTGATTCATACCAATTTCATAAATTGGGCGCTAGTATATTCCTGCCAAAGCTGGGCTGTTACACTTTGGGAATTCCGGTCCCGTACCAGGGTGTAAGTGGCACGGAGAAACACCAGCCCAACAACTTTGTCAAATGTGCAAAGAACTTTGTTTTTTTAATCACTTCTTGATTCAGGAATGGCTGTCCAGGTTTTCTGCCTGGCCTGCTAAGCTTTTTGTAAGACTAGGCAGGAGGAGCCGTGCAGGGAGGAGCCCAGCGAGCGTGTAGCGATGGTCACCCCACCTCCTATCCCCGTGGGTCAGAGGGTGCCTGAGGCAGGTTTTGATGAGCTCCATCAGAAGCAAAATGTCTTGCTTTTTACATGGTGATGGCAGCAGGTAGGACACAACTGCTTGGGCTGACTATTCAGCTGCCCCTTGGAAGCGGAATTCCCCTGTCCAGACGTACAAATGCTGTTGGCAGTAAGTACTGACTGTACTTTGAAGTACACACCAGTAGGTCGAAAATGGCTTTCTCACTTTGTGTAATATTTTTCAGTTGTTGCCACAGTGTGTAATAAAGACGTGCTTTTTGTTACCAACACTTGGGTCCTCGATGTGGAAAACTGCAAACTCTTGCTCAACAGAGCCTTTAGTGCCCTGAATCGAGCCAGTAATGAGGATACTCTGGTGCTGCTTAGGTGGGGGCTCAGAGGGGTTGGTTTGGTTTCTTTCGAGAGGAGAAGGTCGCATGGGGGGTTTTCATGGGTTTGATTTTTTTCAGCACTCGGCATCAAATGTAGTGTTTCTGTGCTCAAGTGAGATCAGTGAGAAGGTCCTGACTCTGCAGTTCTACCAAGAGAGGTGGAACTGAAATCCTGTAGAGGAGTCAGTTGGCAAGATCTCCTTGGGTTAACCTGGAGGGAAGTGGAGTCCTTGGTGTTGGCTGCTGGCTGAATGAACCTGTTTTGGCAGCTTGACAAGAGACTTCAGCGTCTCTCCCTTCAGCCAGCGGGCTGGGTGAGGCTTTGTACGACGGCTTGCACCGGGTATTCCATGGTGTCCTGTTCCAAGGAGAGAGAGGGTGGCCCCTTCTGGTTTTCCTTTCCCGCTCTCTTGCCTTTGCTCTGTCTCACGTGGAGATTAAGAGTGTGTGATGAACTCATTCAGATTAAGTGGCAGCAAATGAAACCTACCAAAGCTGTGTTTTGACAGCTGAATATCCTTCCTGTGCAATCACCAGAGTGTTACAGCTGGGCTAATGGGATGAGGAGTTGGGGTGGAAGAGCAAAAGTCTCCCCTTGGGTAAGTTGAGGAGGTTTTTATTAGGGCTGTGGTGAATTTACAATTCCTGAAATGGAGGATGGCAGCAGAGTCAGTTGCATTGGTTTTTTTTTTATGGTGTTTCCTTTTTTTTTACCTTTATTCAGAATGACAAAAATTTATAACATGTCTTCTGTCCTTGAGACTGATCTTTACTGGATGTGTTCTTTTTTTTTTTTTTCTCAGGTGATATTTGAAGATTTGGGAATTGGAATTGTAGATCAAACATGCACAAATCAAGCCGAAGGGTTCTGGTTTTGTTCAGTATGGGTCCTGATCTCTCTCCTCAGATATCCTGCTGTATTGCAAAACTTGATTTGAGAAAGTTTTTTCCAAGTTGACCGTCTCTCTAATTGCATGTGTTTGTGTGAAGAATACATTGCCTGGAAACTGTCCATTATACTTCCATTGGACCTGAGGCTACTTTTCACCATCTGAAAAGTGGTAATGATGATGATCCTGCATTTTGAGATGAGCATATCCTTCTTAATTCAGATGAGCAAAAGAATTTTGAGTTCCCATCATTCTGTTAGTCTTGAAGCTT
Source organism: Baryphthengus martii (assembly GCA_013396935.1). Lineage (NCBI taxonomy): Eukaryota > Metazoa > Chordata > Aves > Coraciiformes > Momotidae > Baryphthengus > Baryphthengus martii. The sequence goes on along the minus strand of VWZK01007647.1, from coordinate 101,276 downwards.
AAGTCCAAAACTTTGAAGCCAGTTACTTCTACTATAAACATAACCGCAGAGAACCCTTTGAACTTGAAGTCTGTCAACAGCTATTCACAAGCGACTTTCTCTTTATGGTAACCTTGTACTAACTTGGTTGCACTGTTTGGATTGAGCACTGGGCTCTGTCTCTTCCATTGTGTCTGTACAACTGTAAGAATGTCAAGTTATGCATTGTTGTTGTAACTTAATGGCTAAAAGCTCAAATTCCGTAATAAACAGACCTTTTAAAAAGCCATGTCTGAAAAGCTTGAGGGTTTTGGTTTTGTTTTACTTATGTAAATGGATCTGGGACACTTGGTCCTAGCACAGCACAAAAGCTTAACTTCACGCTGGGTAGCTAAGATGGGGGGAGATCCCTTTAGCATGTTCTGGGAGTTATCCCCATGTAACCAATACGTAGGTGTGGTGGGTTAACCTCAGCTGGCTGCTAGATGCCCACCCAGCTGCTCTCATTCTTCCCCTGTCCTCTTGAGGAGAAGGGAGATAAGATGGAGAAGCTCAGGGGTTGAGATAAACAGTTAGAATTGCAGGCAAACCAGACTTGATGGAGATGAAAATTAATTTATTGCCATTTGAAAAGAGAGTAGGAGCGTGAGAAACAAAGGTAAAACCACCCTTCTTCCTAGACTAATTTTTTCTTTCAGTCTTGACTCTTCTACCTCTTCTTTTTCTGTGAGTGGTGGCAGGGGGATGGGGAAGGAAGGTTGTGGTCTGTCCATGACTGCTGTTCTCTCTCCACCTCCTTCCCCTGCTCCATCATGAGCTCCCCTTCAAGAACTGCTCCCTTGGGGATCCTCTCCATGGTCTACAAACTGCTCCATAGCTATCAGAGGTGCCACCAGCCTGGCTGAGGGGCTCAGCTGTGCCAGCTTCTACTGGCAGGAAGCACATTCACTAACACCTTTGAGTGTTTCCATCAATGCACAGGGCTCTGAAGTTAATCTAGTAGAGAAATACCTATGATAAAATCAAAGATGTTTCCTGATAATTGAAAAATTTTAGTGTTACAGAACAAATCCATGGATTTGGGGCTTTATGGTGGTAGTGATAGGACAAGAGGGAATGGATCCAAACTAGAGGAGGGGAGATTTAGACTGGATGTTAGGAAGTTCTTCCCCATGAAGGTGGTGAGACCCTGGAACGGGTTGCCCAGAGAGGTGGTGGAAGCCCCATCCCTGGAAGTTTTTAAGGCCATGTTGGATGGAGCTCTGAGCAACCTGCTCTAGGGGGAGGTGTCCCTGCCCATGGCAGGGGAGTTGGAACTCAATCTTCAGCATCCCTTCCAAGTCTGACAATTCTAATGATTTTTAAATCCTGTGAAGAAGCAGAACTAGACTTTTGCTGAGTAGCACAGCAGCAATTTTATTTTTTTTTTCTTAAGGCTTCAATTCTTTTGAAGTATTTCTTTAAATCATATTGTAGATTGCAATGCCTCAGAGCAGTAGTAGCCAGTGTTCTGATGGGGCCTGTTACTTCAGCTTTTGTTTGGAACAAAAATGTGTAAAATCTATATAAAGTTGGGTTGTTTTTTGTTTTTTTTTTTGGAAGAGGGGTATTAATACGGAGAAGATAGTCAAATTGTAGTCCAACTTTAGCAGCTAGAAAGCATTAAGGTAGAAGTTGAGAACACAAGCTCAAGTAACAACTGTTGCCGCTACAGTGACTTAGAGGCAACGTCTTGGGTTTGAGAAGAATGTCTAGAATTGGAACAGGCCTTAAATAAATGGTACTTTAGTTGGCCTAATACAGCTGAAGTCTGGGAAGCTGTACAAGTCTAACCCCTCATGACTCACAGGACTCCTTACCAAAAGATTAAGCTGTATGAGAGGAGATGGGATTTTTCAATCCAAGCACTTTAACAACTTCAATTACTTGGAAAGAGCAAGCCAAAAGACAGTCTTGACCTTGCATTATTTATCTTGTACTTCATAAAAATTGGAGAAGCAGCTGCAGATTTAAAAGAGCTTTCATTAAATTAGAACTAGCTTGCTTTTCAAGTTATTTTCCTTGTTGGTCCCAGGGATTAAGTAACAGCAGCTTTTCTACCATCAGTTTAAAACAAAAATTCAGCAGACTCCTTCCCCAGTTTCCCCACCACCTGGCATTTAACACCCCAATAACACTCTGTGCTTTAGAAGGAAAAGGCCATTTTCCTTTTGGAAGCCAGCGAGCCAACTGCCAATGCATGTTCTGAAGCAGGGAGAGGCTCATGACTTGGATTTTTAAAGAAGAAATGGGACTTTCCTCAGTGAAACATTCCGTGAGCGTGAACTAGGTGTGGTCCTGATGATGGTAAGAGGCCAGGATCCCAGAAAGATTCAGCGATCTTCAAAGAACAGAATACTGCTCGGAGCCAACAGCACCCAGCACTTCGTTTCTGCCATGGAAAGAGAAAGCTTCAGCTTTTTCTAGTCCTCAAGACAGGCTTTCCCTTACTCAAGGAAAACAACGTGCATTGTTAGGAGCTGGACCCAGCTTCTAGGTCTTACACAACACAGAAAGGGCAAACAGGAACTGGAGTTACTTACCTGGACAGAACTTTAGCTGTTAAACAGGTTTGGACACAAAGCCAGCGAGTGCCAGACGAAGGGGTAAATTTGCTGTGAAATAGCACATGCTCATTTACCTTCTCTCTGGAACAGAGAGCCTGTAGTTCAGGATACACCCCTGGCATACTGAGTTTCTCTCACACACACATGTATCAGAAAAACACATTATTTATTGTTTAAATGCATAAAATGCTATTTATAGTGTATTACATCAGTAATCCAGTGACATAAGTTTAAAATATACAATGAATGGGTATAGAACGCTGGAAGGGTTGGGTTGGTTGGGTTTTTTTTGCCGGTGACACAGTGGTTTTACTTGGATGTTTTTGTCTCTGATGGATTTTCCCCAGTGTCTAGTGTCTTCAGCAGCCTGAAAAGGCCAGCTGCTTCTCGTATCCGACTGAACTCGATACAGAACGCTTGCACTTCTATAAACAAGTCCTGTACGTTAATAATTTTGTTCCTGATTAAAGACTGAAGAAAGACACAAACCAGACGTACCAGGCGGTTCTGAAAGAGAGGAGACGGGGTTTCAAAATCCAAATAAATGTCGGCAACCAAGTCAGTTAAAGGACTCCTGGCCCTCAGCGCTACAACTGATTGGTTTCAGGAGCGATCTGGCTTCAGGGGGAATCTTGTTCCCGAGCTTTGTACGTGCTGCCCCTCCTCTTCCCTTCCCCACACTACTACTGCCTTTAGAAAAGGGACTGCTCTGCTTTACAGCTCTGGACTTTGGGATACAGGAGCTTCCTCAAGGTGAATCCCATGCACAAAGGAAGCACCAGATCCATCTCTGCTCCGGGAATTTTTTTTTATTAGGTAATCTCTGCATTAAGTCGTGAGAGAAGGGATCATGATGTTATCATTAGGCTCTTGCTTAGTTTTATTTTCTACAATAAACACCCTGAAGGAAAATGAACAAGCTTCACACCTCAAAATGCCTCACCCACCAAGCTGGGAATGGGCCAGCAACAGAACTGATCCCAAACTGGCTTTGTGGGAAGCGCTCCAGGGCTGAATTATTACATGACCCCCTTGCTCAGTCCTAGAAGCAAAGGTACCAGGGACACCAAATCCAAACGCACGCCTCAGAGCTCATGGCTCACTTCCTGCCTGATCCAGTAAAAAGACGGGATCTTGGAAGCGTTCCTCCTTCCTAAGGGCTGCCCTTCCGAAGGGTAACGCCTCGAAGAGCGAGCTGGGAGTTGGGAAGTGGCACCTACAATTTGTCACACACAGATCCACTCCCTAACCACCTGCTTTGTACGGAGGTACTCGAGTAGTTTTTTTCCTCCAGGACAAAAGCAGCAGATCCTACTTTAATTTAAGGACCAAGTGGTCTCAATACTTTCACACTGTGAGAAAAAGTTGAACCCAAACCTTTCTCTGAAAGCCACTCTAGACGTGAGTGATATTTATCGGACAGAACTGAGGGGACTGGACAGATTAAATGTCCAAAGTATTTTAGATTATTTGACACTGAAAATAAGCTAGCAATTATTTTGACAGGAACCAGGCTCACTCCTGCAAAATTTGCTGCCTATTCCAAGAGAATTCAAGAAACCAAACAAATTATTTTCATCACCATAAGCAAAAGGCATCGCCTCTTTTCTCCACAACACAGATCAGTTGCCAAAAGTAGCTCGAGAAACAGAGAAACACGAATCTCAGAACAAAAGTACAAATGGAAGATACTGGCTGATTCCCAGTCTCTTTCACTTCCAAGAGGAATGTTTTTGTACCAGGCTTTTCAAACAAAACCTCTTGTGTCTCCGTTGCTGTGGGGCCTCATCTGCAGCATTAACCACTGTCAGGCCTCAGCGGCTTTGCTTGTTACTCGGTGATCAGAAGGTGGTTCCTCGACCCTCTGTTTTGCCCCGTGTGCCCGAAGCACAGCTCCTCTGTGCTCTCAGCAGCCCCTCTGAGCACAGCGTCCCGCTCCGTGGGCACATTCTCGGCCACTGCACCAGCTCTGCTGCTATTTTCACAGTATTACCAGGTTGGAAGGGACCTCAGGGATCATCTAGTCCAACCCTTCTCTTTACTTTCTACCAAATGTTCTAGGCAGAGCTATTCAGCAGGTCACAGATCAAGCCACCCCTGTGTATATGGCAGAGTCCCAAAGCATCAACGGCCACCAAAAAGATAACAAATGGTGAGTCATCATCTGGAAGAGTCCCGAGAACAAGAGAGAGGGGTTTTGCTGCCAGCTAACCCCACACTGCAGCCATAGCCTGGGTACTGTGTGCAAATTGTGTCTCTGCAGCTTCAGGAGAGAGTAAAAGGAGATAAGGCACTGGAGAAGGACACCAAATAAGCTTGAGAGAAAGGCACAGCCACCTTGCTGCAAGGGACTGATGATCCTTCAGTACTGAGTTAAAAAAAAAACTGAGGCAGGACTTGGTCAAGATTCATAAAGCTTTGGGCAAACCGAGCATGGAACTGTCTGTCACCAATGACATACCCAAAAAACCTTCTTCTGGGCACGTGGTGAAACCAAGAGATCAGTTTGAGGAGGTACCTCACACAGCACGCACACAACCTTGCAAGCCAAAGGTGTGGAAACCTCCCCAGAGGGTAAAGATCCTTGAGGTGGCTACAACTTGCAGGCTGGTAGCGAGGAAGTACGACGGGCTTGGGAAGCAGTGTTAGGAATACAGGACACATGGTTTAGGTCTTGGAAGAGACCTGCAAGCTGTTGTAGGTCACGATAGAAGGGCAAGACTTCACGTGAGTCTTGTAACGTCACCTCCAAGGTCTGTAAGTAGTGGGCCAAAAAAACCCTTGAACCTTAAAACTAAGCAGAAGGCAAACAACTAATAGTGGGGGTGAAGAAAAGGCAAACTGAGCGACAGAGAAACTTCCCTGTAAGAACTGGAGCCACACGAAACTGCGGTTTTGCCAGGGAGAAGTGTCTTATGTCTACGGAAAGACAGGGAACAGAAATTACCTGCGAACTCCCACAAAAAGATGCCCATCTGTTAAACGTTACCAGGAACTGCACAGGGTGTTAGGACAAAAAAAAAAAAAAAAAAAAAAGTGCCTTTGAAATAAAGCAGCAGTACAACAGACGAACTGAACACTATCAGCTGTATAAAATCTTGGCCTCTATTCCACAGAGCAATAGATGGGACCCTTTTTCCTAAGCCATTTCCTCAAGTACTCACCTGCATATATTTGTCTTTAATCTGTTCACAGGTGGAGATACAATTGGAGATATAAAGATGAATAAATTCAGGTGGGAGATCAACTGCAGTAGTGAGCCTGTTCAAAATAAAAACATCCAGTGATATAGGAAGCCATAAATCTAGTTATTCCATTGCAAAACAGACGAGTCAGGCCCGCAGAGCTGATTTCTGACGGCTTCTACACTCATCTTTCTCATCAGTTCCACTTCATTGACTCCAAAACTTGAACTCTGACACAGTACAGAAGCTGAGTTCAATTGGTTTCCAGTCTAGTTGACACACCTACAACCACTGACTCAGTTGTGTGATTTACAGCAAACGACACTAGTTTCCAATCGATGGCGAAGCCCCCAAGTTGTCCAAGGACCAAGATTCTTCTGTGATAAGCACTGCAATACAGTGTTGCTTGTTCAAATTTGAATTTCAGGTGCTGAATTCCTTAAGCATACAACTGGAATAACTCCTTTGTTACAATAAAAGATCAGTTTCCTTAGTTCCTTTAGATCCAAATTTTACTCCTAGGAAGTGAAAGGCTACGAATACCGACAGCTCAAATAAGAGACCCTGGCTAGATGAAAACGTTACCTAGAGATTAAAGATGCACAATCATCTCAGAAGCTTCTTCCTGCACAGAAATTGTAGAACAGCTGCATCAAAGAATGGTATTAGTGTATTTTGAAGGGTTAACAGCAAAGCACACCTATTGGTGCTTCAACAACACGGGCTGCTGAAGCAATTGAGCTGTCCCTGTTTAATTCAAAAAAGCAATACAGCTTCTCCTAAGATAACAACACCCACTAGGTGTAGACCTGCCATAAAGTTCCAGCAGGATTTGACCGACTTTAATCAGTCCTACCTCAAAGAGCTGCCTCAAACGGGGAGCGACGGGGGAAACGCTGCATGTTTTAGGCATTTCAGTTTCAAGCTTTTGTCTTCAGAACGAGCGTCTCCCTGTTTGCCCTGACAGTCATCTTGCAGCTCAAAGTGGTTCTCCTACGGTAGTGATGCTTGCCTGGGGGTGCAGCTATCCTGGAAAGGAGTACAAGCTCTTTTCTCCCCATTATTTCTCCACGATTGTGATCACTGGCCCAACTTCAGGGCAGTACAGGCTGGCAGTCTGCACCAGCAGGGAGCGATTTCTTTCAGAAACGTTTCTTTCCTCAAACGATATTTGAAATTCCGCCACGAAGGGACTGCAGAGCAAGGCTGATTTGGTAGCTCACCTTCAGCACTTGCCAAAAAAAAAAAAATTTAAAAAAAATGGAAAAAACCAAGTGGGAGAGATGTACCTTTGTGGTTGGTGGGGATCACCTGTCTGAAAAGCTTTCCCACCAAAGGGCCTAGCAGTCTGTTAAGAAAATGGGTTGTACCCATCCACAAAAGTTATTCCCAGTGAAGACAGGGCACGAATGTAAAGCAGGATTGCTCTGTAACAACAGCACCTTTTGTTTCCTTAAGCCACATCAAGAATGCAAGTTGTGTTTAAGCAGATTAGCTGCGAGGCATTAACTTTTTGGGGAGGATTCTCGCCACAACTGCCCTTTGTCCCACTGTGGTCTTCTATCTCCCGTTACCTCAAGAAGGCTCAAAATGAGCATTTCCAGATGTCCTAATAAAACACAACTGCTGCCAGAGTTGGGAGAGAAGACAGGAGGAGCTAGAGACGAGGCTAATTCTGAGAGAAAAGAATGTGGAATTCTTCATCAGGAACAACTGGACTGTGACCCTTTCGAGGGAGTGACAGTCACTACAGTGACAAACCCTCACGCATTCAGTAACCGCTGGTTTTGCAAGTCAGGAACTCAACTTGCAGCTTCCTAGGACACTGGCTAGCAAAATTTATACATTAATCAGCAACCTGATGCCTGAATAAAAGTTTAGACATGTGAAAGATTGCAGTGACAGACTCCCTTAAGTGATAACCATTTAAAATACCGTTTTGAGCTGACTACGTCATTTGATAAAATGATTTTCTACTAGTGATCAGCTCCTAGTGAAGTTACCCGTAACACAACATCTATTTCCCCCTTCTTTTCAAAGCAGAAACACTTTACTAACATCAAAGGGTAAGTGTTTTCTTTGGCTAAGCCTCTCCACTCTTGGAGCAGGGACTGAAAAATAAATAAATAAAAAAAAAAATCAACCAGCAGAGAACCCATTCAAGAAATGTGTTTTTTACCATACCCAATATGGTAAATTATAGTATGTCAGAAGTAATTAAAATGAAATGATATTGTATCAAAATAAAATTACATTCATTTTAATTAAAACAAAATCGTTATTATGTAAGATTTTAAAAAAATAAAGTGTAATATATATGCCTCTACCATCACATCTTTCCGCTGGGAAATTGTTTGGGTTTTTTTCCCTGTTAAGCTGCAGTTTTGCTCCAGTAAGATTTTAAAATAACACTGATGTAAAAAAGGAACTTCAAAAATGGCAGCATTCTATGAACTCTGAAGGTGTTTGAGAGGTTCAACTCTTTAGTACCAACCCACAATTAACTTTGCAAACTTAGTCTGGACTAAAATAAGAGGGTTTTTTCTTTAACTTCAGGCACCACCGAAGGAGAACTAGATGAAAAGCGAGTAAAGCCTTTAGGAAAGAAACAAAGTCCAGTAGTCGTAGAAAGCAACAAATCCGCAGCACTCTCTTCCTTAATGAGAGTACACTGAGTCTTATAATTAAAAGAGTATTAAAAAAACAACAGCGCAAACACCACAGAGAAATGACAAAGGGGATGGTAGTTTGACGCTCTTTTCCTTCACTGTAACCTGACCAGGCATTTCTTCAATTTCTGTTATTTTTGGCAGCCTTTAGAATGCAGCCAGCGCCAGCCCCGTGGCCAGCCTCATCATCGCTTCCTACCTGTGCAGTTACATATTTCACATACTTAAGGACACCTTCGGAAGAATTAAGATCATACTCACCGATTTACAACTTCCATTGAATGTAAGGACATGTCCATGTTGACCAAGACAGAAAAATACTCTGTAATCTGACTGGACTGCATCAGTTTCAGCAACATTTCTATAGCTACTAAAGGATTGTTTTCAACCAGGTCTGGCAGTTTGGCAGGAGTGAGACCAATATGGTAAACCAGCTTGGGGTCCTTTTCCAATTCTCCAAGAAGCTGTAAATAAAAATAAAAAAAAATAAAAATAAATGAGAGTCTCAAGTTGGATTTTTTTTCTTTATTCACATTACTGCTTGAAGAAACTGCTAAGCTACAGGACAGTTATAACCCTTTATATTTAAGCATCTCTACTGAAAGACACTGGAGGTATATTTTAAAGTTTGCATGTAAAGGCAACTGTGCCCATAAAACCTTTAATAAGCATTTGGTAGTCTTGCATCAGTGGGTGGCAAGGAAAGGAGGGGGGGGGAATAAATCACATTAAAAGCTTCAGCCCTCTTTAGTTTCCTGTCCAGCAGAAAGAGACCTCAGTCTAAAGTTCCCTGTTGTCAGAAGAAGTTCTGCAAATAAAGGATATTTTGTAGTGCTAGCATGATTATCAAAAAATCCCCCTCAAATCAGTAGTACTAGCAAATTGAGGAAATTAAAAAAAACCAAATTCAGTGTTGGCATTTCTGAAACAATTACTTACCTTCTTATAAGAAAGTTATTCATGTTTCTGTGAAAGCTTTTGATTTTTTCCATGCAGAAAAATACTGGTGGCACTTACCAATAAATTGTAGCTACGGCCAGTCAAGGCCCTGAAGTTTAAAGATTTCCTCCTTTTTCATACAAACCCGAGTCAAAACTCTTGGGTTTTTACAATTTGAAGTCCCTGGAGTTTCCTGAATCCAAACACAGCTCAACTGAAGCGAGCCAAGTTTTCTAAAATACCTGAGTTAACAACTTGTTAGAAAAATGGTTTAGAGGGAAAAAGCGCACGATCCCTACCTGTGTTTGCTGGGGGGAAGTCAAGGGACTTTTAAAAGCTTTTGCCATAATTCTTTTTATCTCGACTCCAGTGCTGTTCTTAACACACATTGACTTATCCCACTGAATTGTGTGATCTGGCTCTATTGGATTCAGCCAGGCCAGCTCATCCTCACATATATGGAGCGGAGGCGGTGGGCGAATGAACTCCGGTCGGAAGTGACCTAAAACGGCAACAAGGGGAAACAGTTCTTAAGTTTTGAGTATTTGTTTTTTACATCGATACAAAACCGAGGCTCCCCAAACCTCTGTTTCTTAAAGCTATTAAGACCCAGCACTCTGATCTTATTTGCCTCCCAGAAAAACATTGATTTCTGGTTTTTATTGATGCTGTCACATCAGCCTGCTTTTTCTCCTGATTCAGATTGTGAAGTTACTGACTGTAAGGTCTTTTTTTCCTTCCACAGTAACTGCTTCCTTGGAGCTAACACCTCGGAGGTGTGAACAGTCAGTGCAGATCGGAGCATAGGAGACTACGATCCAAGGGGCATCAGGCCCGGCGTTGGAGCCGACAGATGACACGGGTAACGGTGTGAAGACAGGCTCCAGATTTATAAAAGTCTGGAAATGGGAACACTCTGGAGTCTGATCTGAAGACAGCCTGACACAGCTCTGCACTGTCTCGTTCATCTTCATTCCCATGCCATACCTCGAGGGTACTTCGGAATGACATTACATTTCATCGGGAGAATGACAACACCACAGCGCGTCACGAGTCAGAGAAACAAAGATGTGGAAAAGCACATACTTTCTATAGGAGGTTTTGGTCCACTCACTAAGGCTTCCGTGATCTGGGAGGCAACGGAGCTGTCGAACCCGGAGTTGGAAGAATCCGGGTCAGGATCGCTGAGGATGCTGGGGAAGCTGGCCTTGCTCTGCGTTGGCAGCTCGGACTGACGTTCTGAAACAAGGCCAGGCCGTCATATTGGAGCAGAAAATTGACACAGAAATGCCTGGAATACTAAAAGCAGTGAGGAACAAGAAGCTTTAGAGAAGAATTAGCTTTGAAAAACACCCACCAAACGACTCAGGTAACATCAAGATGAAATGTATTTCCAGGGTCAGGCAGCCAGCACTGGGAGTGCCAGCTGACAGGGAAGGGACCAGAGGTATGCAGCAAGGATAAAGGAGAAATAGAAATGAATCTGAAACAGTCTTGGCTTCAGAAAAGGTAAGGAACTGATGTCACCTCCATCTAAAAGCACATTAGCAGGTTCACATGGTCCTCCTGAAAGAGTTCACCACTCAGAGCAGGGAAGTAACCCAAAAAAAATTTAAAAAAAACATCTGCACCGATACACTTAGAGACTCTGCCACGATAAGGGTCATATTAGCCCTGAAGTATCAGCTCCTCAAATCGATCCAACAAATTTCAGTGGTATTGCAGGAGCTACTGCTGCCTTTGCTGCCAAGTAAGGGCTTGTCTAGAAAAAGATGGAGCTTAATTATTAGGGGATTTCCTTCTGCAGTTCTGTATGTTGGATGAGATGATCTTGAAGGTCTCTTCCAACCAAAGACATCCTGTGATTATTAGGTGATTCTACAGACACTGTCATTAAAGCAAAGCTGAGAGGAGCTGAAAAAGTGTCTCTTTAAAGGCCAAGTTTCAGAACATAAACAAGTTACATAAAAATAATAAGTTGAAGATGTGAAGAAACCGGCCAAAAAAGTAGCTGGGGGGGCTCAATACTTGCACTGTCAGATTTTAGGTGCTCTTCTGTCACAATCTACCTGAAGATTTCACAGCTGACCCTCTATATTTTCTGTACTATTTTAAGAGCTCGTGCTTTCTATTTCTTTGGAAAAACAAACAAACAGCAGATAAAAACTGAAAAAAACCCAAAACACAAACCGCTAATTTCTTTTTTGGCTTTCTGTCCTGCATTATCCCATTATTTCAGCTCATGCAAACATCTGTACATATGCTCACCGAAGCAGCCCAGCAGGAGATGATTTTCTGTTAAAGACAACAACTAATATACTTCTCAGTTATTTTGAAAAGTCAAAACCCAAACAAGCTGGTTTATAAAGTCTTCTACTTTATAAATTGCTTCAAACTCCACCTTGTCAGTACTTTCCATTAGCCACTGAACAGAAGGGTGGATTTAACAAATTAAGTTCTAGGGGAGGGGAATAAGGTATTGGGCAGCTTTTTTCCAGTCTTTTCATTTATAGTCTAGGACTAAATCCATTAATCAGTAAAAGCAAGTCACTGATTTGTTTCTACCCTCATAATCTCAAATGATTTAAAATGTTTAATTAGAAATATGAAAGTTTAAGATGCAGTCCTTCGATTCACTGATTTTAGAAGCCTGTAGGAGCTCACAGTCATATGCATTGAAGCTCAGAAGCTCACCCTCACTGCTTCAAGAATCAGGGCTGGATGAATAGTTTCAGGTAAACAAAAGCAGTAATTAAACCATGGTGATTTAACAGGAAATAATAAAGCATCTTGACCTAAGTTATTTAAATTAAAATATCAATGCAAAAAAAAAGAAATAAATCACTTAGGTTCATTCCTTTATGAGGCTTTTTATCTTTTTACAGGTAAAAAGTAACTTTTTTTTTTTGATCCCCAAAGGAAAAAGCTCTACAATGTATTGCAAACTTCACTTTAATACAGGGCAATTACTCTTAGGTCAAACAGTTACAAGCACTTTGCCAGAAGCTGCATCCCTTCAGCCAGGAGAAAATGACATTTTTGACACAGTAACACATCTGATCAACAAAACTAAGTTCTAGGGAGAGGCTTGGATGAACTTCCTGCAGACCAAAGGGAGAAAAGAACAAAGCAAGTTTTGATGCTCATTCCCAAGATGCTCTGTTTCAACATTCTACTTTTTTTGTTGGTGGTGGTGGTGGTGGGGAACCCTAAAAAACCACCAAAATTAGCAAACGCATCATACAGCTGCAAGTGAATTGTCACAATGAGCTCGTGCTCAGAAGAAAAGCCCTGTATTTTTTCCCCCCTCCTTTACAAAAACAACCAAAAAAAAAGGATTTGTATAGATAGATTGAAAAGATTTAATGCCTTCTAAGTTATTTAAGTTGATTTTGCAGGTGTATTCTAAAGCAAGCGAAAAAATAAAAATCACCCTGCTCTAAATAGTCCTGAATTCATCTCAGAGATCACAATTTTGAAAGGGCCACAAGTCTAACAGTTCTTATCTTCTGTCAAACATGGGAGGAAAGGGTGTAAATGCAACACTGCAAGCACTGTATCCAAGCACCTCCATCCTGCCCCCAAAAAAACAGCCTTCCTCCATCCTGCATAGTGAATCGTTAGGAGAAATACACTGAAGATTTGGGAAAAAAAAAACCTCACAGACCTGCCAAAACATGACAGGCAGTCAAAGCATCACAATATTAAAATCAAGATATTAATCCTAATAACTAATAAAGGCAAACACAGCACCACGGGGAAAATGAATAAAAACAAATGAAAATAAAAATCCAGGCATCTTTAAGGCATCACCTCTGCCTCATGCTAAAAAATGACAAGTTACCTGAACCTTCACAAAATCTGGTTTCACTAAAGTATTCTAGAAAACACAGATGGGATGAACAGAAGAAGAGCCAGAGGGGTTTGTCTCGCCCATGAACAGTGTGTTAGGGTTTGCAATTTGCAATTTCAAGAGCTCCCAGAGTCCAGAAACAGTAGCTGTGGAGGACACCAGAGGCCATTTGTACCCTGTGAAGGAGGAACAGTAAAACCACAGCGTAACAAGCCAATGTCAGATTCTACAGGGGAAAAAAATGGGGATACCAAGATATGGAGAAGGCCTCGTCAGTGCCTGACCCTGGAGGAATAAACCACGTCGTACAGACACAGAAGCGGGACGGTCACTTTTCAAATGAGCAGGTCCGTTTGCACGGACCGAGGAAAAACCCACTCTTTTTGGGGCGTTCAAACCGGCTCCTTGCTCCCAACCAAAATTTTCGATTTCAGATTAACTCCAGATGTGACTCATCAGCCAAGGTGACCAGAACAATCACGTTGCTGCTCCTTTTCTCCTGTCAAAGGAGAAGCACCACGTGGCTTTTCTTTTCAATCCAGTAAAAGGCAACCACCTTCCCACTCCGAAGCGAACGCTGCAAGATCTTTTATTTCCTAAAACTGAAGATGTAGTTCTAACAGACAACTTGCCAAGTACAGCTGAAGTACCAGCACGTGACAGAGTGACAGTTCTGCTTGTTCCCTCACACTAGAAATACTGCAAAGAGTGAAAAGGGATAAAAATCACCAAAAACCCCACCTAAACAACCACAAAGCTTTCAATGAAAATCTTCCTACCCTTGTAAACGTTCTGATGTTTAAGGCAGTGATGTACAATCTTAAAAAGCTGCTTGTTAGGTAGAATAAAACAGTCCAGACATAATCTCTGCTTGAAGTTTCTCTACTGGCTCGAACATAAAACATCTTCAAGGTTTCAAGGTCCAACCTTCTTCACTTTCAGGACAGACAAGAGCATTTCTCAGGTAGCTCACAGCCACGTCACAACGAGGATTTCCACTCCTAAGTGAATCACAGTTGAAAAAAAATCTTCCTTACCTGCTAAAGCCAGCTGAAGCCCACTGATATCCACTGACTGGGCCATGTTCCCCACGTCCATTGCCGCGATCTGCCGAGGAGTCTTCTTGAACAGTTCTCTAGGAGGGGCCAACATCAGCTGAGAAAGAAAGAATTTTTCTGGAGGAGTTATGGGAGGTAAGAAGCCTGCGGAGACACAATGGAAAAACAGTCCCTGATTTTTAAGGCAGCAGCATTTAGAGTTGCCATAGGCTTTGCGCAGAGCGAGCAAAACTAAAATACAAATTAATGGGTTATTTCTGGCAAGATCATTGCAGCTCGAGAGTCTTTGAGTACATACCAAGCTGGGTTATACTCAGCTCCTAAAGTGATGCAAAGTTGGGGGGGACGCCTGGATTAGGTGATCTTTAAAGGTCCCTTCCAACACAAACCAGTCTGTGATTCTGTGAAAACGCAGCACTACACCGATCGGTATCACACAGCTCAACGTGCAACACCTGATGCTAAATCACCGTGGTTTCTTTACATGCTTTCCAATTTAGACAACCATTGAGCTACTACATAGAACCAGACATCGCAATTTATGTTACAAAAGGATTACTTTTAAGAGGCTGATTTATCTATTGCTATCAACACTCGTATTTACTGACACGGGGCAAAGCGTTTCACTCTCGTGCATGTTTTTCATAGGTTTGTTTCACAGCTTTAGAGCTGTCCAAGGCCTCCTGTCACCTGCAGGTTTTTACAGCCTCTCTCTCCCCAAAAACTCCCGTGTTAACGGCCCAACCGAGCGGCCTATCTGACATCGAGCCCCAAAGCGCTTGCCACGAAAACTTCCCACCCCTTTTTCCAAAGGCGGAAAGGGAAAGCGAGCGGCGGGAAACGGCGACCGGGCCGGTAGCCCGGCCAGGTCT
>VWZK01007647.1:58986-86109 GCA_013396935.1 Baryphthengus martii | reverse complement strand
CTCCTGGCGGCTTCGGAGGCAACCGTGGCGCCGTCCGTCGGGAGGTGGTCTCGGCGCTGCCAGCGCCGGCCTCGCTCCGGCCTCCTGGCCCGCACGGGGCTGGGACTGGCGGCCAGAAGGGAGGAGAATGGTTGGGAATCGCCCCTGAGCGGGGAGCTGAAAAAATGAGATCCCTTCTGGAAAAGAGGAAGGGGCTGGAGCAGAGCCCCGCCTCCCGGCTCCGCCTCTCCAGGTGCGGGCCGGTGGCTTTCTTCAGGCGGAGGAGCACCCGGTCGCTGTTGCCGTTAAAACCGAGGGTCACACGTTTCGTTACGTGGGCAACGAGATCCCCCTGAGCCAGCAGGGAGCCCTTGGGGCCTGGAAGGCCGGTGGTCTCCTGGGGAGCATTGAGAAGAGTGTGTCCAGCAGGTCAAGGGAGGTTCTTCTCCCCTACTACTCTGCCCTAGAGAGGCCACAGCTGGAGTGTTGTGTCCAGTTCTGGCCTCCCCAGCGCAAAAGGGACGGGGAAATACCTGAAAGATGATGAGGGGACTGAACATCTCTCCCATGAGGAAAGGCTGAGAGGCCTGGGGATGTTTAGTGGGAGAAGAAAAGGCTGAGGGGGGGATCTTTTAGTGCCCTTGAAGCACTGAAAGGGAGGGTGTCAAGAGGATGGGACCAGCCTCTATTCAGTGGTGCCCAGTGACAGCACAAGGGGCAACGGGCGCAAACTGGAACACAAGAAGTTCCACCTCAACATGAGGAAAAACTTCTTTCCTGTGAGGGTGATGGAGCCTGGAACAGGCTACCCAGAGAGGTTGTGCAGAATATCTCCAGAGAAGGAGACAAAACCCACCTAGACATGTTCCTGTGCCACCTGCTCTAGCAGGGGATTGGACGCGGTCTCCAGAGGTCCCTTCCAACCCCTACCATTCTATGATTATATCTCACTGAAAACATCCCATCACTTTCTAAAAGACAGAAAGCCTCCACCCCAGACATCTGCTCCTGTCATCACCCCAAATGGGAGTGAAAGCACATGTCACACACCATGAGGAGCGGTGCCCTGAGAGAGTGACAATGAGAAATGAGAGACACCCCAATGCTGTGCTTCCATCAGCAGCCATGACAACCTCACCGTGCCTCTGGTGACGAAAGGGAAGGGTGCTGTTCCCTGCTATCTGCCCAAAGGGTGTCCTGGAGGGCAGTGTTCATCCCTTTCGTCCATGATAGTTCAGTTGAGAACTTGCTCATGGGATTCTCAGCAGAGCCAAAGGACAAGGAGCTCCAACTGTGTGACTGGAAGTCAGAGACGGAATGTGATGATCTGTTTCACCGGCTTGTCTTGTGGAAGAACATCTTGAGGGACAGCAACTCGCAGCCACCTAAAGAAGTGCTGAGGACATAACCTGGAAGAAGAGCTTTCTGTGGTATGTGCTGAGGGAAGCAGGGCTTGGAAAGTCCTGAGAGCAGACGCTGCTTCTGCTACCTGATTCTTCTAGTATCGGTACTCCTTCCAAGTCAGCCGGTCCATACTGGTGTAAGAGATGGGATTCAGTTCCTGAATTAATACACACTGAAAGCTGGTGTTCTGCATTGAGACCAAGTAGCAGATGTGTTCCTTAATTTGCATAATTGATGGGAAAGAAGCCAAGATCCAAGGAGGTGTAAAGGCTTCACGCACATGTACAGGTGTTAAAAACGACGACTTCAGGCAGCCGTGTGAGGAGTGATCCGAAAGCCTTGTTGATAGAGCAGCTACTCACCAGCTGACTGGACCGTGGTGAGAGGTCTGCTTGCAAAGCAGGCAGCTGGAATAGGAAAGCAGATGGAAGAGGATGCCATGGCCAGCCTCTTCAAGGAAACTAAGCAACCCTTGGAAGTTTGAGTAAATTCTGAATTGACCAACAAGCGCAGCAAGGACTTGGATTGTAAGATTTAGTAAGAAGGTCAAAGGGTTGCAAGTTGCTGAGGAAGTAATCCCTGTCGGTGTGTGGTAGGGCTCCCTGGAGAAATTGGAAAGCATGGACAGGAACAAGAGCTTTCCGCTTTTATGATGCATAGAGAGAAGTTGGGTGTCTTCACGCTAATAGTGTGAAAACTCCACAGTTTAGAGAGGAAGAGTCTGTGGGAGAAGGGTCTTCATCACTCATATTGGATTTCTTTATAAATAGGTAGAAAGATGAACTTTGGCAGCTGACTTGAACACTCAGTCTGTGAGAAGACACTTCAGTTGGCAGAGGAGCTGAGGACAGACGGAACAGTCCAGCCTCGCCTCCCCCTCTGTCTTGCTGACCTGTAGAGAGATGGTAGCTCTCTTTTCCTGTCAGAAGAAGAAAGTTGGTTCTGTGGGGTTGAAAAAATCATTGTGATAGATGGAGAAGGTGAAACGATGTCAGTGGCCTGCAGGGTGGAAAAGCCCCAAGTGGCTGCTTCTGGGTCTCTTTTAAACCTGCCAGAGAAACTGGGAGGTACAGTTTGGTACAAAGGTGTAAAAGACTTGAGAGCGCCATAGCTCATTAAAGTCAAGGGTTTTTTTAAACGACTCTATTCGTTGCTCACCATTCTGTGCATCTCTTACCCTGTCTTACCTCAGTTCTTCCTCTCCAAGGACACATCCCCTTCTCTGGCATCCTCATCCTGCCATCCTTGCTCGCCCTTCTCTGTCTTTTCTAATTCTGCTGTATCCTTTTTGAGAAGCGGGGGGGACCAGACATGCAGCCAGTCAAGCTGCGAGTGTCCTGTGGATTTATAGACCTTTATAGCGCGAGTCCTGCTCATTTCTCTTTTCTTTTTCCGTGTTTTCTCTTTTGAGCTGTGAACCAAACAGTATGGAAGAACTCTCCTCAATAGTTTTCTCAGTGAGAATAGAGAAGTAGCATCCACAACTACAAACAGGGAGGGCTCCTTCTCACCTGACCCCACCCTCATTGCAGTATTTTACTTTGCATTTATAAAATATTTAACATCATTGTGAGTTAAATCACTCATGCAATATTAAAAAGATCCTCTCCAGCGTATTCCTGCTAGTTTTAGTTTTTACAGTGATGCCTGAATGACATTTTCTCACCAGAAACCTTCCGACGTACCCCAAAAGAGCCCGATCATCCATCCCTTCACACACCCACAGCGGGGTTTGCTCCCTCAATCTCACCTTTGCGCACAGAAGTTCTGGTCGTTGCTGGAAGTTCTGGCAATTTTCTCAGTACAGAAATTGGACTTGGGGGGGTTGTAGTTGGTTGGATTCTCTGCACAGCCTTTTTAAAGATTGGTACCAGACTTGCCCACCCTTATTTCTTCGGTACTGAGACCCTTTGAATGAGCAGGTTGCAGATCTGTGGCCACTCAGCCCATATTTGGGGCTAAAATATAGCAGCTGCTCTATCACCCCATGACCAGCTACAAAGTAGGGGCGGGGGAATCAGGAAAAGGAGAGGAGACCTACAGGGTGAAATTAAAACAGAGTGAGTGAAGCTAATACTAATGCCAATACAAAGTTATATTCAGCCCAGTAAACATCCAGCAGGGACCATACACAGGAAAGCAGTCCTCAGGAGAATAATAAATAAGCCCCTCAAAGGAGGAGAAGGAGCCCCCATGCTCACCAAACTTCCCCCTTTATGGTGAGCATGATATTCCTGGTATAGGCTACACCTGCTAGCCAGTTAGGATCAGCTGCTCTGGTTTTTTCCCCTCCCAGCTCAAACCTCCCCTCTCAAGCACAAGCTGACTCCAAACCGCTGACAGCCTGCAGACCCAGCCTACAGACCATGGCTGGCTCATGATGCTGACGTTGTCCCAGTGAAACCAGGACACCACCGCAGTTCATAGTTTAGCATCTTCATCCTTCAGCTGAAACCAGCCTCTTGGGTGAATCCCATCTGATCCTGGTGATGAGCAGTGACTCATTTTATGCATTTCATTTCACAGCTCTTACTAACACTTCACTGTGAGACAGGTCTTTTCACTTGTACCCCATCAGTAAAAGTTCTTGTCTGGGAATGCGTCCAAGATCCCACGTAGAGTTGCAAAGAATTAATTTAGCTTTTCTCCTAACCCTTCCTTGAGGATCTTGTGTCTTGTCCTCATCTGTTGCCCTCAGACTGACCAGCAGATTTTCTGTTTCTGGTGTGCTGGCTAAAGTTGTATTTGTTCATTTTTTGGGATGAAGTTTATGGTTAGAAATGACCATGTTTAAAATTATTCCTTAAATTGAGGGACGGTTTGCTGGGGGCTGATCCACAGTCGGACAGACCTGTGATGCTTCTGTCCAGGGGGTCCTTTTTGTAGAGCCTGCTCCTAAAAACAAACTCTGCATGAAAAAGCATGTTTAGAAAGAGAAAGCTGCCTCTTCTTTTCCTCTAACTTTCAGCAACGTAAGCCACTCTTGGATAATGTACTTACTGGAATAATGGATGTAGACTTGAAGAAAAGGATTTCAGAGCAATAAAAAAGTTTCCCCAGTGACTGAGATAGCAAGAAAATTGTGTGACTCATACATGGCTAATGCAGCCATCTGAAATTATTCTATCTAAATGAAGAGGTTTCTGGTGGAAGCAGGAAAGCAAACAGTTGAGAAGACAGAATGCTTTGCAGGAAGGGGGATGGGCACAAGTATCAGCTGACAAAGGGAATCTGGAAGTCCCAATGATTTGAAAACAGGGTGCTGTTTCAGGGTAGCAAAAAAAAAATCGAAGGAAAAGATGAGGGCAAAATCTTCTCGGGGCAGGCAAGCGTAAATGTGAACATGCCGCAAAGGAGCGTTTCTGGAACTGCCCAGGGTGCTCTGTTTTGTGTGTGGGGGTGTTCTTGGGCTCGAAACTTGCGTAATGAAGAAGTGAGAGCGTGTGATATTAGTGCAGGCTCAAACAAACTGAGTTCTCCAGCAGGTTTGGTTTCTGAAATGGATCACTTTACGCTGGAGGAGGAAGGTGGGGGGCCTGGCTACCTCAGTGGGTCTGGGGGAGGTCACGTTCTGCAGGAGATACATGACTGAAGCACAGTCTTGTGGCGTAAAGGGAAGAGGTTGTTTTTTCTGCCTTTGCAGAACAGCTCCCCTGGGAGCAGGCTGAGCATATTCCACTTCTTTTAGATGGCTTACAGAATAGCTATTAAATGGTCAATAAAAGCATAAAATATACCCGTCATTCTTTATGTTTGGGTTTGAGTAAGAACCTTGGGAAAAATCATCCTTTGAGTTCCCAAAAAGGGATAAAGAGATTTGGGCTGTACTTCAAATTACTGACTCTCAGTCTCCTTGTCTAACTCCGTCCTAGAGGCTCATAAATGCTAATATAGAGGCAGAGATTCCAGACTAAAAGTGACAGGCAATCTAGTTTGGCAGGTAACCCTGTGCAAATACAAATAAACCTCGAGGAACGATTTGAACGTTTTTATGCAATTGGTTTAGTATTTAAATGAACACCAGCCTTTGATAAATTGTAATTGTTACTGGAAAATTAGATCCCTGACTAAAAGAGCACATTCAGTTTGATACAATTTGATTTCCTGAGCTAAGGGAAAGGCCTTCTAATTTAGCTGTCTAAGTTGTTTTTCCTTCTTTCCTTATTAAAATTGATTCTGTTACTGTTTGCTATTGTATTTTAGATGACAGCCAAGGAACACTAACTGCATTGTGGGCACTGGGGAAAAAAAAAATACTAATGAAGGATCAATAGAAACAAGACAGCGTCTGGAAGGAGAAAGAAAAAGTGGCAAAGGAGATGGATTAAGTTGACTTGCTCTGCAGCAAGTATTTGAGTTTCTTCTAGCAAAGAGAGTTAGGAAACAACTCCCATTTTTTATCCCACATTTCATTTGGGAAGGACACAGTGGGAAGGAATTAGATCACACCTTAAAGTCAAAGGGTAAATTAAAGCACTTCCAGATTCTTCTGTTTATTCTCATGAGAATGCTCTCTTCGACACAAATTCCTCTCCATAATAACCTGCATCTCTTCATGTGGATCTTTCTAGTGTGTTTTTCTCCCTAGTTCTTCTTCAAATCCAAACACAAGATGGGACCACCGGTGCAGAAACAGATTTTGATATTCCTGGAATAATCAACAACATTGGCCTGCTCCCAGTGCCTGAAAGCCCTCCCAAGTGACTGTATGAGAACACATCTTTACTCATCAGTCAGGCCTCAAAGATGCCAAGGGTTCTTGGATACAGCTTGGAGAGTACTTAAGAAACACCAAAAATATCATCATCTATAAGCGCTGAAACACTGGGTGGCTTAGAAAGAAATGTTTGTTGCCGAATTCTTTAACTACAGTGAATTTTACTGATAACTCTGCATTCTAAGCCAGGCTTTGGATGGCAGATGCTCACAAATAAATAACATCGAATCATAGGATCATAGAATTATTGGAGTTGGAAGGGACCTTAAAGATCATCCAGTTCCACCCCCCCTGCCATGGTCAGGGACACCTCCCACTAGAGCAGGTTGCTCAGAGCCCCATCCAACCTGGCCTTAAAAACTTCCAGGGATGGAGCTTCCACCACCTCTCTGGGCAACCTGTTCCAGGGTCTCACCACCCTCATGGGGAAGAACTTCTTCCTAACGTCCAATCTAAATCTCCCCTCCTCTAGTTCGGATCCATTCTCCCTTGTCCTGTCACTACCCAACATCCTAAAAAGTCCCTCCCCAGCTTTCTTGCAGGCCCCCTTTCAGTCCACTCGTTTGGTTTCTTGAGTGTGGACACTTCCAGAAGAGATGGCACTTTAGCCCCAATTAAAATCAATTAAGATAATTGGCATATTAAAGCAGCAGACAATATGGCTATTTACATAGATATCTTTGTGTAGACCCTTCTGACCAGAAACTCCTACTCTGATAACTCAGAAACGCTCTTTCCTTAAAAAAGTATTTAAAGCAAAATGATTTTTTTTTTAATTTTTTTTTTTACTGTTTAATCAGACAGGGATTTTTTTTTTAATCCAACTGTAATTCTAAAATAGCTGAGCATGTGTTTCATGTGAAAACATTCAGTATATGCACTGCTCAGGAACTCTTCACTGTGAACTTTAATTTGAGCACTCAGCATTTTTAATTTGAGCAATGCAACTGCACATCTGACTCAAATGGGACTATTTCCGTTCCCTGGCTCGATGACTTGATTTATGCTTTATGTTTCTGTTTTCATCCAAAATCAATTTCAGTTGAATCTTTACCTAGGCAGATAGAATTGCAGGAGGAAGGACTTGATGCTTAAGCTATGAATTTGAAATCCGCCTTCTGAAAGAAGAGTCAATAATTCAGAACTGGTTACAAAGCTCTTGTCCGGGAAGTGGCAGATTCAGGTTCTCTGTCTTCCTCTGTCCATGGGGTTTTAAACTCCAGCCCAAGTTGAGGCTCTTAGGAGCAGAGGGGAGTGTCCATCACCTCTGCCTGAAGTTACTTTCCTTTGTTTACAGGGATTAAATGTTCTTCGCAAACGAAAGAGAGCGAAAGCAGGATCCGATGGTTTTGTGCTGGGTGAGATGCAGGGCTGTGGTCTGTGGTCCAGTCCTGCTCCCGGAGCAAGGCAAACGTGCTCAATGGCAAAAAAATATAAAAGCATAAAAATACGTGTCTGTAGGGACTGGAAATCTGATGTCCCTCTTGCCCATTTAAACTCCAAGCTGCTGGGAGAGTCACTTCTTCCCATTCTTTCCCTTCAGAAAGAGAATTTCAGAAATTTAGTAGGGAAGCTCTCTTCCTTATGTATATAATTGTATATGTATAACATACATACTTATATTTAAATATTAAACCCAAAGTTTCTCTGGTTTCTATGATTCTATGAAAGGTTCCTCATTAGAAATCTAGTTTGGGTAGGGAAGAAGCAGGTTAGAGTATCTAAGGATACAACACAAAGATGCTTGGAAAAGGTCATTTGTAACTTTTAGGACCTAATTCGATCCTTTTGGGCAAGAAGGCAAAATGTCAATAGTATTTTTAGGGGTATCACTGAGCACTATGGTACAGGGATATAGATATAGATATAGATATAGATATAGATATAGATATAGATATAGATATAGATATAGATATAGATATAGATATAGATATAGATATAGATATAGATATAGATATAGATATAGATATAGATATAGATATAGATATAGATATAGATATAGATATAGATGAGGCAAAGAGAAAACCTCAAGCTGCAAAAACCTGTTTCTAAAAGCATCTTTAAACACATTTGGGGGTTTGGTTTTCCTCCAGCAGCTCCACTCATTTGTCTGTATCCCGAGCTCTGCGTCATTCGTTCTCTCGAGTTCCCAGAGGTTTCAAACACCCAGTGAGCTCTTTGCAGGCTTTGCTTTCCAAGCACCTACAAAGTTTCTCTTGCGCCTGACTCTTTATTGCCTTCCAAGTCTGCTGCGCGTCCTCGAAGTATCTCGTAATTCATCCCATCTCATGGTTTATGCTGAAAGCTTTTAAATACATTTTAATGATGCATAACAGCATTCTAATGAGCCTAAGAGCACCCTATCGATTTTCATTTGAAACACTGACATTTGACCATTTCAATAGCCTTTTAACAGTGTGTATATTTAATGATTCAAAGACAAGGCAAATGTAACACAATAACTCTCTACTAAAAACAAAGTCCGCAATCTCTGTCTCCTGAATGCCTCCCCCTCCTCTCCTGCAATGCATCTGTAGCCATTAGAAGTAGAGCATTTTCAGTGCCTTAAACCAAGGAAGCTGTAATCCTTGGTACGAGGAGATAAAAGGGAAAACCACCAAATTGCTGTATTCAGACACAGCTTTGCTTTAGCTGCTCTGGTCACGAAGAAGCTATTAGTGATCCACATGCAGTCAGTGCTGTCAGAGAGTGCAGTGAATCACAGAATCATAGAGTCGTCCGAAATCATCAAGTCCAACCTTCTACCCAATACCTCTATGACCACCGGACCGTGTCCTGAAGCACCACATCCACTCGTTTTTTTAATCCCTCAATGGATGGTGACTCCACCACCTCCCTGGGCAGCCTATTCTAATGCTTAACTACTCTTTCAGTAAAGAAATTCTTCTTCATATCTAAGCTGAACTTCCCCTGGTGCAACCTATGGCTGTTTCCTCTTGTCCTGTTGTTAGTTACTAGGGAAAAGAGGCCAACATTGGCCTCACTACAACCTCCTTTCAGATAGTTGTAGAGAGCAAGAAGGTCTCCTCTCAGCCTCCTCTTCCCCAGACTAAACAATCCCAGCTCCCTCAGGTGCTCCTCACAAGACATCTTCTCCACACCCTTCACCAGCTTGGTTGCCCTTCTCTGAACTCGCTCCAGCAGCTCAATGTCTTTTTTATCCTGCAGTGCCCAGAACAGGACACAGTGCACAGTGTGCCATCTCCATAGCAAAGCGGACTGTCCACGGATCCCCACTAGACAGGAGACAGCTGAGTTGTGGGCCATCCTAACTCAGGGTAAGTGGGAGGACTAAGGACCACAAAAAGAAAAAGGGAATCAGCAAACATGCACATCAACACAAGATAAGATAACGGTTCCCTTTTGGTGAACACTCAGTAGTTACATCCTATGGAGAGTTTTGGTTTTGGGAGAGGTTTCTGAGAAGTCAACGAGGGAGATGTGAAGCAGCCAGCCGGTGCCCTGCCTAGCCTGCATTTGTGACTACTGGGAGTTAAAATGAACAGCAGGGTTGCCAGGCTGCCGCAGCCATTTATTTTCCTTATGTTATAAGTAAAGCCCTTCTTTTCCCAGAGCCCTCACACGTTTCTTTCAGGGATCACTGATAACAAATTAATACAAGTCACATTTACATCAGGTATTAACCTCACCCTTCTAGTTTTTTACAGCATCACGCGTATTCTTTACACATCCACTATCTGTACAGCGATAGAAATGTGCAGGACACTATCAAGATATTAGGAAATACAGTTTCTGCCCTTTGGGTTGGTAGAACATGAGGAAATACAGAGAGAGAGAGAGAAAAGCAAAGGACCAAGGTAAAAAAGGAAGACTTAGGCTTTTGTAAGGTCTGCAGTTCGCTTGCTTTCCTAATGTGCAGCTGGTGGTTTATAACTACATCAACCAAGAGGATCTTTTGACAAGTCATGACTCAGACTTTATTGCACTTGAATATGATTAGACAGGGGAGTTGCTATTGAGCTTAAAAAAAAAAAAAAGATTTAAAAATCAGCTGCTTTGATTACCGTTTTGTTCAGACTTTTTCCATTCTCTGTGTTTTTGTTTCAAGGTCATGATGCAAGTGAGGTGAGG
This sequence comes from Baryphthengus martii, assembly GCA_013396935.1. NCBI lineage: Eukaryota > Metazoa > Chordata > Aves > Coraciiformes > Momotidae > Baryphthengus > Baryphthengus martii. Next base: position 75,896 of record VWZK01007647.1, on the reverse strand, counting down.
AGTAAAATTTCTGAGAATATGTAAGTGATTTTGAAGTCAGAGATGCTTTTTGAATTAGTAAGTAGTTCCCAGTGTGCAGGTTAGGCTGAAATTAAGAAACACAACTCTCAGAGGTTACCTGAGAAATTCAAAACCATTTAACAAATAAGGTACCTAAGACGGGCACAGGCACATGTTTTGTGATTAAAATGTAAGTAAAGCTCTATTTCTGCCCATATCAGAGAAATAGGCTTCTAACTACTGACAGAGATGATCAAGACCATCTTCATCTGGTTGACTAATTTGTAAATGGGAAAAACAGTTTATCCTGAATAGATGGTGGTAGTAATGAGGAACTCGGCTGAAAGCGGTAAAGCAGAGCATGGGTTTTCAACCAGTCTTAGAAAAAAATCTCAAAATGCATATAATTGAAGGCAGAAGACACGGCTGTTATTTTTTTTTAATTTAAGATAGGTCACGTGAACTATCTCCTGGAAATACCTAATCCCCTTGGCTGATGGTGGAGGGATTGTAGAATGATGAGCTCAGATATCTCGGTTTTGAGCTCTGAGTTAGGACAGATCACTCTGATCTCCTGGGGAAGCAAGCTCAAGTTTGAAGCTGAGTGTAGGCTACGTCCTGCTGAGGCCTCTGTTACACCTGCAGGCAAGATATATGCTCTTTTTCTTATCTTCCAGCAGTGTGCTGCATCCCTTTTTCCCAGTCTGTGCCGGTCTTTCATATTTTAAACATAAATTCTTCAGGCCAAGGACCGCCTCTAGTGACAGCCCTCCGTACAGCCTTTGCTGGGACCGCAAATGATCCCTGTAATGGAAATTCTGGCGTGGCTCAGGAAGAAGGGGCTTCTGTGCAGAGGCCACTGAAGCCAAAACTAAAAGGTAGTGCAAAAGCAAAAGAGATGGACGATACAACCGCTTCTGTTCTGCCAACCCACCGTGAGGGAAGTCCCCTTTGCCTCCCGCCGTACAGACCCTTCTCCTTTTTCGACGTTATGTCGGCGCCCCTGTCTCGCAACCATCAGAAGTTTCTAGAGGATGTGGAACTACTTTGTTCCCTGTCTGTTAAGTACGACCGTAAAAGCCCAAGTTGACGATGCTGCCAATTCAATGAAACTGAAAGGCAGTAAATTCAAATCTTGTAGACAAAAAACTTTTTATATACAGCACCCATAAAAAGAGCTCACTGCCACAGACCGTCGCCGAGGACTAGTTCGCACTCGATGTTTTCAAGGATCACAAAATATCTAGAGTTAATGCAGGAAAGGAGAAAATTAGAAGGCCTATAAGTGCTTCTTCAGCTTTCATAATCTATTAATGATGGATGAGACCTTTCTGGGGAGTGTTTCCCTCTTGGGGCATTTTTCTCTCGGTCACTGTCAGACAGGAATGTCTAGACCATAAATCTGATCCCATACAGGAATTTCCCTGTTGCACATTTACACCTGAGAAATTCCACTGGCTTTCAAAGGGCGCAAAGAGTTTGGTCATCCATCACCGCTGCAGAAAAAGCGCGTTTATCCTGGGGTGGTGTGAAAAATCGCCCACTGGGCAGTTGGTTTGCAGGCTGATGATGTACACACAGGGCTGATGCGGCGTTGCTCTAGAAGACTCGGCGTTCGTCGCTGCGCTGTCGTACGCCTAAAAGTATCCCAGGTTTTGAAATTCACGCACCTCCTGCTCTTCCTTTTAATTCTTTGCTCAAAACCCAGCACAAACTTCCTCTCTCATCCTATTTATAAGTATGCATAGAAACAAATGCTTTGTAAAGATGTGAGAGACATTCTGCTTCATTCCCAGGGGCAAATAAAGCCTTTTATTTTTAGCCCAGTTTCCTAAGGAAATGAGACTGATGCAATCACATTGTCTATTTGTCTGTCTATCAAATTGGCCCCCTTCCCCCCTTCCCTCCCCCTACTCCACTTCTCATCATTAATCTTTTTCAGCCAGATCCGAGAGAAAAGCAAAATTCTTTCAAAAGTGTTAAACGCATGTAAGTTTTATGAAAATCAGTGGCTGGGCCAGAGGAGGGATCACTCACTGGAAAAAATAAGTACTCGTTGAATTCAGTGGGTGGGCAGCAACACACTGGGAAGTCACCTTGTGCGGAGTTGTAGCACTGCCAGGAGGCATGCGGTCTCCTGAAGGTGGAAGTCCAAGAGGTACTGGAGTGGAAGTTCAGAAATCCTTCTGGAGGGTCTCTGCTGGGTACGTTTCAGGGGTGGGGGAGAGGGAGGTGGCACAAGGGAATGGAAGGAGCTGGGCTGTTGGACACGTTGGCAGGGGTCAGAGCACACTTGGGGTTTATATCCCAAAGGAACTAGAATGTTAAGGTCATGTTCTGGGGAGCTTCTCAGTGGTGGCTCAAGGAACACGGTGGGAAAAGTGGTCCTCACTGTCTTTGCCATTACTTGACAAGTCTTTACCAGGTAATTCCTGTCACAGAAAATAATAGACACTGGAGAAACAGAGGCAGGATCAGTCAGCTGATGAGCCTGTGCATGGGCTGCCTCAAATGAAGAGTGCAGATTTGCCCATAGATTAAGTTGTGGGCAGTTGCAGTTTTTCCAGTCTCATTTTTAGGACACCTTTACCTACTGAAGGTATCGAGTTTATTCAGACAAGGCAGAAGCCCAGCCTGTTCCCAGGCTGCCTTTTCCACTGCAAGATACGGTCCTGAGCAGCGTGTGTGTGTTTCTGTGTTGGAAGGAAGGATGTAGCGTAATTATTTGTTTACTCTACCTGTGTTTGCAGCGATGTCTGGAAAACAGTCCAGATGCCTGGGACATAGTCTGAAGACAAAGCTAAAATTATAAGCCCCGTGAACACGAGTTCATGTTTCCACTGTGACATATATATTCTTTTATATTTCAGGATTGTCCCTCATGACCTGTATTTTAAGTCTAAGTGTCAGTGGAAGTGCATAAACACCTTGGAGATACGTAGCATGATGCCACATTATGGGAGAAGGGCACACAGGTATAAGGAAAAGCAGGTTTGGTTTTCAGGCAGCTTCTCCAACTGAGCCTGACATCTGCCAATGCCTTCCTGATATCCTTTATTGGTAATGTTTGTGAATTTTTTTTTTAATGGGAAAATTGGTAAGATCATTTAAGAGACTAAGCTTCCTTTAGTTCCTCCCTAGTCACTAATATCCTAGTCAGGAGATAATGTTTAAACAGCTTTTCAGAGATAAGGTCTCTTGTCACAGCTCTGGGAAGCATCTTCTTCTGGTAGGGAATTCCAGCAAGTCAGTAGCCTAAAAATGCATTTAAACCAGTGTTGGTGACCTGCTCTTTCTTCAGTTGCCCTACCCTTCCCCAATAAACCAGAGATACTTATTTCCCAAGTTCTTTCAAGCTTAAATCTGAAGTATCTGAGTGTCTGGAAACTGCTGTCTTGCAAAGGATTCGGAACAGTCTAATGGGTAGAAATGAGATAAAAGAGGTATCTCAAAAGCAGTGACCCTGTTGTGATTAACAATGTAAACAAGAAAATTCTCTTCTCCCCTCCCCCATGAAGAAGAATATAATTTTCTTCCCAGCTAAACTGACAAGGCAGGAATCTGTTGGAGATGGCAGCAGGGTGTGTGAGGGGGTGGGAAGAAAGGCTCCCTGTTCTGCAAGTGCTTAGTGGCTTTGGGCACAGATCCAATTTTTTAAAAACATGGTTGGCCTTGGAGTGCATGGGAAAGGAAGAAAAGTCAAGAAATACTTAGAGCATGAAAGTCTTCCTCTAGCATACACAAAGCACGATGCACACAAGTGCTGCTTGCAGTAGGGAGATACGTGACCCTGTGGCACCCCTGATTTCTCTTGCTGCCCCTGCCTCTCACCCTTAACCGACAACTCCTCCAAAAGCTGTGAAGGTGCAGAGAGTTATGTTCATAGCAATGGCACAGAGCGCACTGGCAGCCAAACAAATCCGAAGGCTGAACCGTCCTGCCTTCAGCAGCTGAAACCATCCTGTGAGTATTTAATAGCTAATGAAACCTTCTCTTCCCATCAGGTGATGCGACCTCAGCACGTCACTTTGCACGCCAGCACAGAAGACGGTGATGTGCGTCAAATAATTTAATAATGGGCTGAAACATTCTATTTGTAAGTATATTATTGGAAATAAATGGAGTCCTTTCTCCAAAGGGGAAACCCTGGCTTTCGACGGGATCCTTGTTTCATGCACTATGCATCCCATGCTTGTGTCCATAAATGTTTCCCTCCGATTAGCCACCATCTGCAGATCTATGCCAATCATTCCCGCTTTTCTTGCAGAGATCACACCGAGGACAGACATGTGTGGTCAGTGTGGTTGGAAAAGTGCACTCTCCCTCAGCCAGCTACTCTTTCATGTGTATTAACCACGTGGCATCAGCAACCCCAGCACAAACATCTTACTATCACAGCATGAGATGTTGTCTAATCGATACAGAAATGGTTACCACAGCCATACCCAGTTAGCAGTGATGACCCATTCATACACTGGTCTCCCTCCCTACTTTGTTACAGCACGTAGGGGTCAGAGCAAGCTCTTCACAGGGCTCCATGAAGGCAGCTTTCCCTGGGCACGGACTCTGTAGCTGCTTCTTATCACCCCTGCTCTAGATCTTGATGCAATTTCCCAACCCTGTGGCACCAGAGACCTCAGCTGGCCGGGGCTGAGGCAAACAACAGATGTCTCCATTCTGCTACGTCAGCAACACCATTTCTTTGCCAAGAACTAGCACTGTCCAGTAAGGGTTAAAAAAAACCACTGCTGAAATGCCCTTCATGGCCTGAGCCTTCTGTGTGCATCCTTCTGAAATAACATCACAGTCCAAAACAGGAACAGCTCACTCACTGGTGCAGCATCCATACATCCATCCATGCCTGGGGAGCAGCTGGAGAGGACACAAGGGAGAAAATGCTGAATCAGGAGTATTTTATTTTTGGTAGTTTAATAACGGACTAGGAACGTCTGTGAGCAGGAGTTGAGGAAAGACAAACACGTCGTTTCCGCAGCACGCGGTGAAACAGTTCCTTAGGTAGCTTGTACCGATGATGCTTTGAAGTCTGAGCCACTCTCCCAAACTCCTTGAGTGGACTTGCCTATAGAATTGCGAATCAAATATGTGTTTTGGGGCAAGTTTGGCTTGGCTGGGTATCCACACCCACATATGCAAGGCAGGGTAAATCCTACAGTGAGAAGCGAGTAGGGGTGTAAGTTGGCAGAGCTGCACACGTGGGGCAGAACTGAAAGCATCGAGTTCCCCAAGTCCTGGGGCTGCTTCTCAGCCTAAAAAGGGCAAAGCAGTAACATGACCAGCTTGATTTCGGTTCCTCCGTTAGCTCACTGCTTTCTCCATGTAGGTATAGGAAGGGCTTTATGGATGGGCGTGTTCCTGGGTTTTTGTAGCTATGTTCTTTGGCTTTAGAAGATGGCACGCCCCAGCAAGCCCTTCGGTTTACAACATCCTTCCTCTGGCCGGAAGGAGTTACTGCAGCTTCCCTAGGCCAGCCGGGGGCAGAGTAAATTTATGTCACATTGGCACAAGGTAGTTGGGCTGAGAGCTACTATAAGATAGTTTGATAGCGTGAAAACGCTTCTGAAAATACGTTTTGGTTCACAGAATCACAGAATCACAGAATGTTAGGAGTTGGAAGGGACCTCAAAAGATCATCGAGTCCAACCCCCCTGCCAGAGCAGGATCACTCAGGAATGCATCCAGACAGGCTTTGAATGTTTCCAGAGAAGGAGACTCCACAGCCCCTCTGGGCAGCCTGTTCCAGGCTCTGTCACCCTCACTGTGAAAAAGTTTTTCCTTGTGTTTACCTGGAACCTCCTCTGCTCCAGTTTGTACCCATTGCCCCTTGTCCTGTCACTGGACGTCACTGAGAAGAGCCTGGCTCTGTCCTCGTGACGCTAGCCCTTTCCATATTTATAAACAGCCCTGAGGTCACCCCTCAGTCTCCTCTGAACTAAAGAGACCCAGCTCCCTCAGCCTCTCCTCAGCAGGGAGATGTTCCACTCCATCATCCTTGGGGCTCTGCGCTGGACTCTTTCAAAAGGTTCCCTGTCCTTCTGCAAACGAGGGGCCCAGACCTGGACACAATATTCCAGATGCGGCCTCACCAGCGCAGAGTAGAGGAGGAATTAAGGTCCTGAGTCTTGTTGCTGGAGGACATAAGCACTTCTCGGACAAGTCATTGTGTCCTTCAGAAGACTTAATCTGCACCATAGATAGATCAACTCACATACACCTACCACTGTGAGTATAACCTTGTGAGAAGGAGCACAGAGAAATGTCAATACTGTACTTGGAGAAATCATTTCAGCGGGAAAATGTGAGTTTGCTCAGTGAGGTTTACTCACGATCTGAACATTCAGAGCATTTCAAACATCTACTCGATCAACAAGGGAACAAATCAACCCTGTATTTACACAGTCTTGTACCAACCTCCCTGTTCCCAGTAACTTTTAAACCTGTGGCTAATTTCAACCAAAGTAAAGAGAGAAGCAGAGGCCTGGGAGAGGTGGAGGGGTACAAGCTCCATCAACTGGAAGCTTAATGGAGGGGAAGGGCTCTACTCAGGAGCCTGCTCTCATTTTGACTCTTTGGTCTCTAAAGTCTAATCAATTTTCATGCTCCCTCTCACTTTTTGGCCACTCTGCAGCCGTGTCGGACCAGCCGGCCTCAGCACAGAGGCCTTGGGAGGGAATCCAGGACCATGCTGGAAGGAGGAGAGAGAGGAAATATTGTGGAAAGGAGGGATTGAAGATGTAAAGGCAACATGGGGATCTGGAGAGGGGGCCCAGGGAGACCATTCCAGTAAGGGAAGGCAGAGAGGAGAGCGTAGGCTGTTACAGGTTTTGCTGGTTCTGCTGCCTGCAAAATTCTCTTCTTTGACATGTGAAAGGAATGTGAAGGTGCAAGACAACAAGAATTAATAAATAATCAGTAATACTCAGTGCTTTTCAATTCCAAGTGTTTTATAAACATTAATGAACCTTCATGAGCTGTTGGAGAGGTATTTAAGCCATATTCCATTTTCACAGATAAGGAGATGAAAGCTCTGGCTAAAGTCCAAAGTTTTAAAAAGCAGAAACTTCTTTTAAGAGCTCTCCTTCGTGCTCAGCACCAGGACTCCAAAGGGATTGATTTCACAGTTGCCATCATTGTCGACTCTATGCTGATTACTTCTGCAAAGCCAGGTCTAAACCTGCGCACTCAAAAGCATCGGTAGCTTCTGAAATGTCAGGCTCCGTCGGCTTGTTGGGTTTTCCCAAAGTATATGTGGAGAGACTGGCTTATGAGAGAAATACATATGCAAAAAAACATTTCAATTTGTTACTATTGTACCATGGCAAGAATGGAAACAAAGACTTTGTGGGCTTAAGACGTTTACAAAAAGGGCAAAGAAAAACAAAGATTAAAAGAGAAGACTTCTAAGTACACCCATTCATCTTTGCAAATGAGAAGGGAAGCAGAGCATGTTTTTAAATCTTTCTACATCTCCCCTAAAGACCAGGCAGGTGGTTTGGGTGCATTTCTGTAAGTGTGTGATGAATATTTTGTCCCTAAGAGGAATAGAAAACATGGATGTGCACGTAGTAGCCAGTTTCACTGAACTGAGGGAGAAACAGCACAGGACTTCATTAGAAACCATGTGAATTGGTAGTCTAGAAGAGAAAAAAAAAATAATTTTTATAGCAGTACAACAAAAAAATTAAGAGAGTGTTATAATTATTTTCTTTGGAATGCTGCATTCCCAATTTTAATTGTTCTGTAGCCATGTCTGTTTCAAAGACTAACGTCTTATTTGCCTACCTGCAAAAACACGGGTGGTGGAAAAGCCTCCGCATTCTGTTGAAATGACAGATGTTCCATTTAAATTAGCCAGCAGCCAAACCAGGAGGAAATCAGAGAGCTTTCGCACAGAATATAGCAGTCAGGTAGAAGCAGAAATGCAGTACTGATCAAAGAGAGAAGGTTCAAACCCAGTCCTAGGCACGTGCAGCACGATTCCTACCCGGAAATATCAGCGATGTGCCAAGTACAGTCTCAGCATAATCTCGAGTGTCACAGCAGATCAGTGGGAAGATGTAAGAATCGCAACAAATGCTCCTCTGGGGATCCCCAGTGCACAAAAATGAATAAAAAATTGCCAGAAAAAAGTGATCTAAAAGGATACCTCAAAGGCATTTGAAATTTGTCTCAAAGCACTGACATTTCCGTGACAATCGGGTTTCTGCTGCGGCACAGTTTTGCCACTCTTGCAGCTGCAGCTCCCCACAGAATCAAAGAATCACTGGAGTTGGAAGGAACCTCTACAGATCATCTAGTCCAACCCCAACCCCCTGCTCTAAGCAGGTTTGTCCAGAGCACATTACACAGGATGGCATCCAGGAGGGTTTTAAATATCTCCAGAGAAGGAGACTCCATGACCTCTCTGGGCAGCCTGTTCCAGGGCTTTGTCACCCTCACAGTAAAGAAGTTTTTCCTCATATTTAGATGGAACCAGCCACAGGTGGTTCCAAATCCTCAGGAGGTGAGAAGAAACAGTGGTTCCTCCCAACATCTTCTGCCACATCCCTGTGCCCAGCACCACCGCCACCCCCGGCACCCTCACTCACCCCAGTGCTGCTCCGAGTGGTAACGTGGCGTTGAGCCCTATGGTGGGAGAGGCCAACTCGAGAGGCCGACTCTGCACAGCTTCAAGACAGGTGGGTAGGATTCAAAAAATGGAAAGCAGCAGATATTTATGTGGCTTCAAGCTGGTTGTAGACTCCCTGTCTGCACAGGGTTACGAGAAATCCCGTGGAACAGGAGTACGACATCAGACCCTGCTGCATGAAGGCAGGACAGAGAACATAATAACTTTAAGACAGATGAATCTACTTTCAGGTGTTTGTGTTCTGCAGCCCTTGTGTGCCTTGAGTCATCTCCGATGGAGAAAAAGGCACAGTTATTTCACAATTTCCAGAAGTTCTTACTGTCTACACAGATGATATTCCAAAGGCAAAACAGGGTAAGCACTTAAAGGAAATCTTTAAAACAAACAAGAACCTCTGGCTCCAAGTGCAGCAAAGCAAAATGGAAATGCTGCCAGTTTCCTAGGCCATGCCTTTAGCTAAGGCAGGTTGTTCCCAGACCCAGCAAAAGGCTGGTAGAAATCCTACTGCCCATCTTCATGTGAAAACGAGCTCAGACACCATAAACAATGCTGCCATACTTCTGGAGGTGGTCTGGGGTTTGTTTTTTTTTTTTCCCCAGATCACCTAACTATTGCTGAACTCCCCAAGACTTTTTGATCTTGAAAGATGAGTTAGTATGAGGATTTTGGATCAGGAAACAGCCCTGGAGGAAGCTGCTGCTAACACTGGCCAGTCCACTCCAGGCTTCCTTTGAGACTGCCTAGCCCGAGCGCCTGCCAGCAGCTACACTTCCAGTCGCGTGTTAGCGCAGAGATACCTTTTTCTTATCAAGGTCACTCGTTTTTGCTGCTGACACCCAACTGCTCGACAGAAAATTGCGACTGGAAAACAGACAGGTTGCAGCCTCTGCTTAGGAAGTTTTGTCTTCTGCACTCTGGGCTTTTTACTTTGTCACGGGTTATGGAGCCTTTGCACCTTTACTTCTGATCCGGCCACCTTTGTTCTTGGCGCCGCTAATTCCCCTCTGATGTTCAAGGTCTCGTATCACCAAGTTTAATTTATTACATTCCAAAAGGCAGCAAAACCACTGGCTGCTTGCTTTGTTCTCCTTACAGAGGGCCAATGCCTTTTAGGAGGCCAGCTCTGCCATTCCCACGGCACTACAGAGATTATTCTATGTCAAAAATAAATGGTATTCTTGGGGTGCAGTTTCTTATGTAGGACTGGGCGTTCCTCTCCTTTTGTACCTGAATAATTTTAGTATCTTCTTTCAGTGTTGAACTGAGTAATTTATAAAAGCCCTGAGAGGATGAGGTCTATCCATAGCCATGTCATTGAGAACAAAAAAGCCTCTGAGGTGAGGGGTCAGGCCCCTGGAAGATAGACAGGAGAGGATATTCTGAGTGGTAATAGGAGAGCTACCTCCTTCTGTCCATCATGCCAAAAATGGTCAGCAGCATCTCCTCGTGGCTTCCTAGGGTCATGACCAACGGGGTTGGTTGGGCAAGCTGGGGTGAAGAGAGGTCTTCTGCACCTACTGAAGGTAGAGAGGAAAGCAGGTGTGAGTCAGCTCTGGCAGAATGCAGAAGCATTGTTAAGCACTGAGGGGGGCGTTTGTCAAGTGGTTGACAGGGCAGGTCGTGGTCACACTCCTCTGCCATCCTGGGCTGGGGGTGTCAAGCGGTTGGCAGAGCAAGCCACGGTCACAATCTTCTGCTGTCCTTTGCAGAAACGGTGGCCATGAAGGCCCTGCTTGGGTTTCCCCTCTGTCACCTGCGTGCTCTGCAGGGATTTGTTGTATTCAGCATAGGGCTAAGTTTGGGTTTTTTTTGCCACCAGTGTTTTGGAGGATTGGAAAACACTTGGAGAATTAGTGTGTTAAACAGCATGTATCCATTATTTTAATTACATGTCCTGAGAGGGGCTCTCTTTATAGGAAATGTTTGCCAAACACCTTGAAAGGTGAGAGCCCTTCCAGTGTCACAGTAACTGTGTGATTCCCAGAAGAGGGCTGGCAAGTCCTAAATTGCAGAAGTGGATTTTGCAACTGGATGTCAGAGAGCGATGCTGGAAGTAAAACAAGAAGTGGAATCAGCAGCACAAACATTTTGGGCATTGTCCTAAATAGTTCATCAAAAGGCCTAGGACTTGAATGAGTTCAGCCAGCTGAACTAAAAATACACGTTATAATGTTGTTGACAGGGAAAAAGCCGTGAAATATTATTGCATAAAACTGTGAGTCAAGATTTCTAATGTGTTTTTACAGTGTTGACTGTAGCTTAATTGCACTTGCTCCTGATAGTGTATTATTTCTTATATCTTCATTATTACACAGGCATTAATTTAATCAGCGATAATAAATGAAACCTCTGGAATTAATTACAGGTTGTAACGTTTCTGTTACTTTACTAGAGCAGGCAGGAAGACAAAAACATGTGGACACATAAACATTAACTGGCTTTTGCAATCCAGTCATTACAGGAGAAAGACGATGAAGATTAAATTACTTGGCAACGTAGCTGAAAATGCTCAGGCGTTTCCACAGCTGCTCTCGGTGTGGAAGCCCTTGACTACCTTTGCCATCTCCCGGATCCTTTCAAACTCAAAATTAATCTTGTGCTTGAATCTATTTAAAAGCTCTGTGTTTCAGGATTGCTTTTGCAGATTCCCAGGATCCGATTTGTCTGGCAGGAGGGGTCTTTACTGTGTGGTTTCAATGAGGGCACAGTGCCAGGAGTTGGGAGCTGCGTGTGAATTACCGTGATTTCCCTTCGGGCCCTCTGGTCTCTGCCAGATTTGAAGTGGACTTTCTGCAAGCGAGAAGCAAACATGGACCCTTTCCAACAGGACAATGTCTTGGAAGGTGTCTGACACGAAAAATCTTTCAGAGGAGCCTTTCAAAACATCTGAAAAATTCCCCTCTTGTAGGGGATTTCTTGTAGTGAAAAAGTCATTATCTGGGCATAGAAGGCAGAGGACATCTGACTTGGTTGCCTAATCTTTCTCATCACAGAGTTACACTAGAAAGCAACTCCATCTTACCTAAAATGATTCTTCTTACACTATTTCTAAAATGCCTCTAGTCCCTCAATACACTATTCAGCACAGTCAGAAGGATTTGCGTAGTATTTAATCTAACTTTTGCTTTTTGAAAAAAAACCAAAACAACAACATCTCTTACTGCTTTTACTGAATTGCTTTTTAGATGCAATAAATACATCATCTTTTTTTTTGCGTTTAACACACTGATACTTGTAAGCAGCTATTTTGTGCTCCACTTCAGCTGCCACTTTCAGCTGAGGATCACATCTATTAGACTTCTCCAATCTGGGCTCACAAGTCAGTTTTAAATCCTTAATAATTTCTGTAGTTCTTTTAAATCATCTCCAATAGATCTACACCATTCAAGTCCCAAAGTACTCTGAAATTAAGATGATAGAGCTAGACTGGTCCCTTTGGCCTTCTGTAGAGGAGGTTCGTTATCTACCTGGTCCGTGATGGAGATCTGTCTCCACAATGCAGGAAATATAATCTGATATTACATGGAAAGCCTGGAAGTCTTAGCAGTGGGGAATTTTGGATTTTGAGGGTCCATTCAAGGGTGACCCTGTGCCTGCAACAGCAGGCTGAGAACTTAAAGCTGCTTCTGGATGCTGACCAAGTATGTGACCACATCTGCTCCTTACTTTGGTGTAGGTGGGAGAGGAGGTCTTTTCAAAATCCAGCCACATATGAATACGGATAATCTGAAGAGTTGTAGCTTCAGTTCTTCAGAAAAATCCCTTCCCTGCTGTCCGAGTGCTCAGTGGTTTTCAGCCAGAGGGCTGCAGATCTTCACATTAGCGGGTGGCTTCAAGGGGACATGCCACTAAGAAAAGCAGATGTATTGATGTCTGCTGACAACTGGCCTACAGGAGGCTGAAGCCGTAGTGGAAAACTTTGGGGGCTGCAGAAAATAAAGGGTTGACAGCAGCTGTTGAATAATCTCTCTGTGGTGTTTGGTCTTTTTTTTGGTCCCCTGAAATAAGTATATTTTGGTTATTTTTTTTTTCCCTAGATGTATTACCCAGCAGATCGAATTTCCAAGGTTATATTTGCTCATGTGTATTATTTCCCTAGCGCGCTACACATTATTTCTCTGCGCTTACTGCTGCCTGTAGCATGTCCAAATTCAGGATCACCTGGGAATTTCATCAGCTGTGTCTTGGGAATTGAATTAGTTCAGTGATTAGGGCTTTTTCAGACACTACTAAAGACACAAAGTAAAGACTCAAAACTGGAAACATGGAGATGATTGGACTGTGCACCTGCAGAATGCCAGCCAAATTCCAGCTAATTTGCTGTAAGTATAAATAAATGAAGCTCTCATCTTTAGGCTCTCATTTCATGATAAATGCAAATGAATCTCCCTGTAGTTTTCTGCCTGAAAGATCAGCCTGGGTTTTTTTTTCTCCAGCCCAGGACATGCTTTTTCACCCCAGTCACAACATGACTAAAGAACTAACTTATCCAAAACACTTAAATAAATGAAAGTTGGTTTTCAACTAGTGTAGTTAATGCAGTTCACTACAGAAGGTCACAGGGTGTGGGGGGAGGAAGGAGAGGGGAGCATGGACAACTTCTTTTGGTGGCAGCTGGTAGGTGTACCAGCTTCAACTATGAGACTGCAGGCCTTGGATCCTATCTTAGAGCACTGCACACTCTTCTAAGTAGATTCAAGCATTAACAGTGTGTCCCCCTCCCCCAAAATGTAGACTCAGAGAGTTTGGTACCCTCTGCAGAGGATCACCCAGGCAAGAGGCCCAGACCACCACGGCTGCCTGTTTCCTGCCTGTGGAGGCATCCGTCATTTTATGCACATAAGGAATCTGCCTTCCCAAGCATCTCGGTGACATTCAGAATAAAAATGATCTGTATGTTTGATGGATGAAAAAGATGAAGCTGTGTGAAATCCCAAGGGCACACCCATGGCTGGGAAGTCTGGCAGTGACAAAGGCAAGAAGGGAAAGCGAAGTTTTCCCTGTGACTGTCCTCTGTGCCCTGTGCAGTCTGTCCCTGTCTCACGGAGGCTCCGGATCTTTGCAGTTTATTCCAGGGATGACTGATGCTGTTCTCTAACGCAGTCTGGGCGGCAGACTCCCTGCCTTGGGCTATTTGGTGCTGAAACTTAAGAAAGATATACAGCGTCATAAATAACCCAAACACAGCCATTTCAGAGTGGGCGTTAAGGGTGGCATAAGGCCAGAAATCTCATTTTCTTTCAGTTCTTTCCTTTCAAATACATCTTCATTTTTTCTAAAGCTATTTTTCTCCTGCCTACTAATCTTAAGTACCTTCCAGCAATTGAGTAAGATAGGACTATCTTTTCCAGACTATATCAGAGTACATATAAAACGGTGTATAACTTCTCACAGCATGATGGTTTTTTGTCTATTCATCTACTAGATTCCTGTCATACCTGGTTTTATTTACGTCTCTAGACACCAGCATTATAAAACTATTGCCTCACAGGAGATTTCAGAACATCCTCAGATCATCCAAATCCTGTTCAAGTACTGGTTGTGAAAATACTGAAAATACTGCACTATAGGATTTTCACCATGAACACACACCTGCTCAAGTGGATCTAGAGAAGGGCCACAAGGATGATCAGAGGGCTGGAGCACCTCTCCTGTGAGGACAGGCTGAGGGAGTTGGGGTTGTTCAGCCTGGAGGAGAGAAGGCTCTGTGGAAACCTTAAAGCGGCCTCCAGTATCCGAAGGGGCTACAGGAAAGCTGGGGAGGGACCTTTTCCAAGGGCTTGTGATGATGGGATGAGGGGTGACGCCTTCAAACTGAAAGAGGGGAGATTTAGATTAGAAATTAGGAAGAGGTTCTTCACTCTGAGGGTGGTGAGACACTGGAACAGGTTGTCCAGAGAAGCTGTGGACGCCTCATCCACGGAGGTGTTTAAGAGCAGGCTGGACAAGGCTCTGAGCAACGTAGTCTAGTGGAAGGTGTCCCTGCCCATGGCAGGGGGTTGGAATGAGATGATCTTTAAGGTCCTTTCAACCTAAACTCTTCTATGTTTCTATGATTGTATAACATAAACTGTTTTTTTAAAGCTATTGCCAAAGACTGTCTAGTTAGCAGGTAGAGGCTGCACCCCTCGGTGATGAAACACACACGTGTGGGGTGCTTTTCCTTGCTGTGCTTTGGTTAAATAATATAATAAGCATGTTCAACTTCTTTCTACAAGTCTTTTAGACCTGGAGGTTATCGGTGCCTGTTTTGGTGTCAAAGCGGCGGTCGCTGCTTCCTCAGGCCTGTGGCTGCCTGTCTGTCCCAGGTTAGGAGCAGAGGAGTCAGGGGAAGGGTGGGTGTGAACAGTCCTCAGCTGTCCCTCAGCCAAGGCCAGGAACCCTTCAAAATACCTGGCCTGGCAGTGTGAGGGATATAGCTTCATGCTGAAAGTGGCTCCAGCAGGTTCATGTGGCCTGATGACTCCTGTGGGAAAGGAGATCCTTGACGAGTGGGGAACGAAGCCTCCCCAGGATGTCAGGGAATGCCGCGCACAATGCCACCCTGAGAAAGAAGGATGCTCCTACTTTCAGTGGACGTGCTTATTACAATATATATTGCAAAGCGCTTTGTTTTAATCTGTCATCCAGGGTCAGTTTTCCCTCATCTCATCTCATCTCATCCATCCCCCTTCTCCCTCCTCTGAAGCCATTTCTCAGAGATTCTTTGTTAATTACCTTCCACCGGTTCCAGGTGTGGAAAAGCTGCTTATTTAAAGAGCATGGATGATCCCATTTTGATTGAACAATTGTTAGGCCAACTTGGATGTGGTTACAAAGCCCGTGACTCTGAAGGAGTCCTGCTGGTGGGGTTCAACCAGAAGCATGTTTGAACATGTAGTTAGCAGAGGCAGGTGTTCATGACACCAGATCCTGAAAACAAATGCCTTACTCTTTCTCTCTCAAGCTCAAGAGCACCTCAAAGGTCAGCAATCTGCTTGGTCTTCTCAATTACGTTTCAAATCAGCCTGCACCAAAACCAAGGTTGGATGTGAAAAAACACCCCAAAAACAATTACCAGAAATTAATATTCAAATATCTGAAAAAAGAAGAAATATTCACCATCTCACTTCACCGAGCATGTAAACGTTCAAGACTTACATGTCTTCAGGATTGCTTTGGGGGTGGGGAAACCTCTGAGCTATTCTTATCCCAAAAGAGCATTTTAAATAACTCCTTCTTACACTCTCATTAATTTTTAAATGCATTGTTATGCAGATGTCCATCATCATCTCCTTTTAGCAGCTTTTATTTTTATATCAGACAAGTAGAATGTTCACAACGCTTGCTCGTGCTTCTATGTATAGAAATGAAATCATTGCTTCACACTGAAATTGTAAAGAACACGGATCACGCAGTGTTGACTAGATTGCAGCTGAGCGCAGAATTTTGCCTGCTAAATGTTCCCGCTGGCAGCTGGAAACCAATCCATGTGGGCACCTTCCAAATCCCAGTTAATAATTACCACTGGCTTTGCTAAGCACAGAACTGCAGCACCGATCCCTTTCAAGGAGCTGAGAAGTTTACAGCCCTCGTAACAGTAGGTTGAGCTTGGTAAAGCGAAGCTGGGATCTTTTTCCCTCATCAAAATTCTCTGCTTAGAAGGATCTTTGCCCAAATGATATGAGTATGTGATTTAACCCACAGTGCCTGGGTTAAATGTCTTCAGTCAAATGATGCGTGAGGTTTAGCAACCTGCTACTGCGGTGGTTATAAGGAAACTATTTAATATTTGCTGTTAATCAGAAGTGGAACAGGACTGGGAGAAAATACGCTGGGCATGTTTTAATAGCAATCTGGGTTAGTGAAAATGTAAAATACAGTGTCAGAGGGTTGCCAATGCAAAGTGCTGCAGCAGGAAGCGTTTGTGCAGGCTCACAAACGATCCTACCAACAGTTCTACCACAAGCAGAGCCTGATTATTTCTTAAAAAAAAAAAAAAAAAAGTTAAAATTAAGATTCTGGGGGCCTGATCCAGGCGCTATCCGCGGTAAGAAGGCGGCTGCCTCCTCCGTGCCCAGCCAGTGCCGTCGGGCTGCCGAACGCCGGGCGGGGACCCGCCGGGACCCCGGGGTGGCGTCGGAACCCCAATATGCTGCGTGAGGAGCTCGGGGCGCCACGGGGACTCCCTAGAGAGAGAACCGGGACCCCCGAGAGAGAGAACTGGGACCCCGCTTCCCCTTCCTCCGGCCAGCCCCCACTGCCCTTCCCGCCGTGACTGCTC
>VWZK01007647.1:45344-58800 GCA_013396935.1 Baryphthengus martii | reverse complement strand
ATCGCGGCTCCCCAGCGGCGGGAGGTGCGGAGGCGGCCGCCGGCCGGGCCGTGCGGACATTCTCGGCTCCCCCTGAGTTGCCTCGGGGTCGGTTTCGGGCTTCTGTAGCCTTGAGCACCGCTAAAGCCACTTTTATTTTTATTTCCCCTCTCGGTGGCTTTCTTAAACGTGACTTGGGGCAAGCTCGGAGCCCGTCAGCCGCGGTGCGGAGGAGCCGCGCCGGTGCCCGGGGCCGGTGGATTTGGCCGGGGAGAGGGCAAGAAAGACGCCGAGGGGGGATGTGAGTGGCCCCGCTCCGCGCAGGGCTGGCTGCAGCCCACGGGGACCTCAGATGGGACCGGGCTGGGTTCCCCGGAGGGGTGCCGGAGGCTGCTGGTGGCACCCAAGCTGGACTCTGCCCCACTGAGCGCCCCCCCGCCCCGGTCGGCCACGACCTGCGCTGGTCTTCGCCCCCCTCCTTTATATAATGGGAGGTGTATAAATCCCTACAGGACTATTAACTTTAGGCCGATACGTAGCTAGGGGGAGGGGATGTTAATTCAGCGTTGTGGAAAAGTGGATTCTGACTTATTTTTGCGTTAATTGTGCTACGGCTTCTGTGGCTGTAGAGGAGGTACGTTCGAGCCATCTGGCACTCGAGGATATATGTGTATGAAGAAGGATCACGCTTTACCCTCACAGCAGTATAGATCTGGGAATAACTACAGGGAGAACGCTGCGTTAGGCTCCGTTGACATTGTAGAGTAACCGAGGAAGGAATTCGGGCCAAACTTTGAACCGAAAGACATCAGCGACTGAATTCAAACAAACTGCTTCAAAGAAGTAATGCAGTTGAACAGCGTTAAGTTCTTGCTTAAAAGCAGATGAGGCTGCTTTGTACCCTGTAAAAATCAGAATTTTTAATGGTGACTTATATATGTGAAAGGATGGCCCGGTATTTTCAAAGTCTAGGTGGTTTAAGAAGTTATGTTGCCACATTTGATATTTATTTTTATTAAAACCTTTTTCTCCTGAGCCATTGACCCTTCCCACTCAATAATACTTCTTTCTGCATTATTACTATCTTTTTTAAAATCAGTTTGTTCTAGCTGTGGAATCATAAAGAACACAAAACTTAATTGTGTCTTGCTAGATCCCGTGTTATCAGTGCGTTACTAGTGAAATACTAGCCCTGGTAAGGATAATGGAAGTTTTGCCAACGAGTTAAACAAACGTTTACCCTCATATTTTTCCCCTGCCCCGTGTGTGTAAGTCGTAGGCCACTCTTCTGTGATTGTTACAACGACTTGGATTAATTTTCAGAGTTAAAAATAGCCGTTTACAGCTGCTTGATTTAGGTCCAGGACAATCATGAGGTTCAGATCTGCAAATGTTAACTCCTCGTGCCTGAGCTTTCCATGGCCAAAATTTACAAGCTTAACCAAACAAACTGCTTTTCTCTCTGGTTGAGTTTCAGGTGAATCATTTTGCTGAATCTACAGTGCACGGGCTTGCATAAATCTCTTTTGGCTGGCAAAGGAAAGCCGCTCCTGTCTCAGGAGACGTTCTCCAAGGGAACTGTAAATTCTGACAGTCTCTTAAACCAGTTGGAAGTACTGAATTTAAAAGGACTTGGAAATTAGAGCCCTATAACCAAAAAGCAAGTGTAGGGGAGTGTTAAGTATAGCTGGAGTTAGACGGGCAGCTCAATTTTTTTCCATCTTTTTAAATTGGGATGAGTGAAGTACTGACGTACTGAGAAATGGCTGGGCTTTGCTGAGAACTGCTTGCTTTTGGTGCAGAGCTTGCCTCCTGATTCTTGCTTTATGTGACTGTGGAGACACTTTATTAGTACCTGCCTTTCCCAAACTGTCAGAAAGGGCAGTTGGGCACTACAGTATTTCAGAATGTGGTCTACCAAGCTGCAGAACCATAGATTAGAAGGTTTTGTTTACTGGGGAAGCAAAGCTTAAGTGAGAACAATATCCACATCTGTTTTCTTTTCCCTTTAGTAACTTGAGCTCTGGCCAATTGCAGTTAAATTTGATGGGAAGGTAGAAGTTTTAGAGATGTGAAGATCCTGTTCAAGAGAATCTCATAGCTCTTCTGGTGAGGAGGAGGAGGTTGTGTATCCCCAGGCTGTGTTAAGTCCGTGTGGGATCAGCAGAGATGAGATTTCATCACTAAAGATGGGCCAGCAGACCACCCGTGACGTAATTTGCTTGAAACAGAGTGGAAGGATGTGACGCCTGAGCTGCCCTCCTGCGTGTTACTACAGGATGGTATTTGCACCGAGCCTACTTGAGGACATCTCTTTCATGGCCTTATTCTCATCTTTGCATGTCTTTTTTTTCTTCTAGGACCCTTCTCTCTCCTTACCAGAGCATTTTATCCGTTATGAAAGAGTAAATTAGCACAGCTGGAGGGTGTATTTTGTGTGGGTTTAATTCCTGAAGGATGGACTAGAGAAGATCTCTCACACAAAAGCGCTTTTCTTCCGTATCCACGTTTCTTTCTTTGAGTCCTGTGTTTCAGTCCGACTCTGAGCAGATGTTTGTAAGAGAGAGATCCTATTTACTACTGCTATTTAATTTACGTCCCTGGGCAGTTACCAAATGCATGCTGGGCTGGCAAGAAGCGGGTCCAGAAAATGATGGCGGTTGTGTTTTAACACTTCATTCCCTGACCGGTGTCATTCTGGTTTCTGTCTTCCTGAGGAATACGTTTTTCAGGGAAATCTTTTAACCCGCCACTTTTCCTGAATCTCCACTTGAAAGCTCTGTGGGATCACAGACTTAGGAAGGAAATTGATAATGTTAACAGAAACTGAATTATAATTTTTTAAGTAATAACTAATTTTAAATTATAGGTGTAAAACCAAAGTTATTTAACTCAGCAATTTCGGTTGGTTCTGGTTTGTTTCCCCCCCACACCCCCTACTTGGAGACCTCTCTAGCTATCTCTATGAAAAGACTTATGATGATACAGATTCACATTTCAAAGGTGGTTGGATTTGACACTTGCTTTGGTTCTGAGCTTATGGATTAATGATCATCTTGAGATGCCATCACTAGTCAAAAATACAGTCAAATCCTTTATGGTAGAATAGTTGCAAGATGGTTTAGCCAGGGAGCAAATCACTCCTTTCATTTTTATTAAGGGATGTTGAAAGCTTCATTCACTTTCCTGCTTGATTACATTAGTTTTGCGCGTTTTGACAGCAAAACGTCTTGTCCTGGGAGGTGTTGGGAATGATTTCATCACAAGCACTGGACTGAGAGTAGTTTTCCACTCTTCCCAAGCAGCTGGCTTTGCAGTTGCTGTTTACACAGCACTTCACACTGCACACTCTTAGTACATTAAAAAACCCCACTTCGGGTTCTTTTAACTACTTGTGATTTTTTTTTTTTCATTTTTTTTAATAAATAAATAAAGCTTTACAATGAAACTCTTGTTTCAAGCAGCTTTTTGTCTTCTTGAGATCCAGTGCTTCTTTAACTTCTTGCTTGGGATAGATCAACAGAAGATTATGTTTTGTTCCTGGTTTACCCGTGTTTTTAATTTAGTTATGATATTTCCCGCTACTATTCTTTCAACCTTTGTTTCCAGCTCAGGACACTTTCCAAGCTGGATGTGGTCTTTCATCCTTTGCAACTCGCAGAGGATGAACACGTTGAAAAGAAATTAATTTCTTCCTCAGCTCATATAAATCTTTACGGTTCACAGGTTTAAATACAAGATAATACACTTGCAAAAAGAAGCATCTTCTGTATATGAATCTGAACCTTATTATTCCTTTAATAAAAAGCAGTGTTTTTAGGCATGAGAAATACACTTCCTTGAGCTATATGTCAGCAGTGAACTCCCATCTTAGGATTTTATTTTTTTTCTTTTAAATAAAATTCTTGGCAATAGCTTTTGGCAACTGCTCCATAGAACTCCTCTTGGTAGTGAATGGAGATCTGACTAGTTACATGATAAGAGTTCTCTTCCTTATTTTCTCCTTGCCTGGATTTTAATTGTGCGTTGCATGCAGAAAAAAATGGCTATTGATAAGCTCCATGCCCTTTTTCCAGAAATTAAAAAAGCTAAAGATCTTTTCCTGCTCTTTCACACTCTCCAGTTTAAATCGTCATAAATACATCAGCTTTTAGTAGCCCTGTGCATTTCCCAAGGTCTGGGTAAAGAGTTTCATAATAGAGACTATTTCAGAGACAGCGAGGAGACCACAGAGGTTATGTTTTCCTAAAGCTCAGGTGGAGAATCCAGCTAGATTGCCCCTGTTTGTTACAGGAGAGCAAGATAGCCTCAAAAATATGGTTAAAAGCTTGGATTTTTAGTAGAGAACGCAAATGGGCATCCCTGTGAGCTTTTTTTACCTTTTGGCAAAATGAATAGCCTGTTAAAAGATCTGTCTCAATACAGTCTTCAGAACAGCTTGCCTTTTCATCTTAAAATACGTCCAAGATACCAAAACAAGTTCCTAACAAATAAAGGCTTGATCTGAGCTCTGAGAAAAAAAAAAAAAAAAAGTGCTTTTATTTTAAATGCAGCAGATTGAGGAGAAGACCCCAAGATAATGATGTCAGTAAAGGATGTTGGTCGTGCTCGCTGTCTGTATTTGTGGTTTTGCTCTTCCTCAAGGAAGAGCTCTCTCTGAAGCCTTGCACAAGGAAAGAGGGAAATCCAAATACTTTACTGAAAGCTTGGACTCTTGTCAAAATATTATCTAGCCTTGCCCACAACTGGAATTCAGATGGGCAGGTTTTTTTCCTCTTCTGTTTTTTTTTTTTCCCTCTTTATTTTACTGTTAACATTTTTTTCAAGGAGAATGCAAGCTTCTCAGCTCTTGTCCAAGAGGGAGGCTTCTTCCTTAGACTTGTTTGGCTGGGAGGCATGAGGTGGAAGGAGGGATGGAAGCAGCGGGAGGGCCAGACTCCTACTTGAAAAGCTGAGCACCCCAATTCCTGACCCTCAGCCTCCTGAACGGTGTGTGCTGCTCTCTTTGTTTTTCTGGGGTTGGGTTTTCTGCTCCTAAGGCACAATAATGCTGAGATGGGTGAGTTGTTTGTTCTTAGAGACTGACCACCAGCTTGTGCAACACAAATCCAGTGAACAGCTACAGTGGCTTTTTATTTTCATGTGGAGGCCAAATGGCACAGAAAAAGGCGGGAAAATCACACAGCGGTTTGGCTTGGAAGGGACCTTCAAAGATCATCTAATCCAACCCCCTTGTTATGAGCAGCGATATCTGTTCCTAGGACAGGTTTCCAACTTGGTGTTGAACACTTCCAGGGATGGGGCATCCACAACTTTTCTGGGCAACCTGTCTCACCACCCTCATAGCACAAAATGTCTTCTTCGTGGAGTAATTGAACACGTCTGTCGTGGCAGAGTTTAAGTAACACTATATCATTGTCTTAAGTGTTATTTACTGCACCCACCAAAAATAAGAGACTTTCTTACGCTGTCCCCAGTAGTGTCCCATGTCTGGGTAGTTTCCAGGACTGCAGCTGCAGCAGTTCTTGTGTCTCACCTTCTCGTCTGTTTTCAGGTGGAAAACACTTCCAGGGATTTTCACTTGTAACGTGAGAATTGAAGCATTTGGCTCTGCGGCCTTCAGGGGCTATAAAAATAGGCTTGGCCTGACCCGGACTGATGGCAGAGGGCTGAGATAAGCAGCTGCCTGGGGAAATGGCCTGGGGAGAAGCGGGACTGGGAGAAACACCCAGTGCCCCTGGGCTGCCGTGCCGTTTCCACCATCCCAGGAGAGCGAGTGCACAGTTTTTCTCACATCTTTTTCCCCGGCGTGGTCTTTCCCTCCCCATGCTGTGGTCCAATGCTAGAGTAAGATCTCAGCATCGCACCCAGAGAGATGGGCACCATGGGACACCAACTTCCACAATGAAATGTCCAAACTCCCCTCATTTATCCAGCCTCCCCAGAGCACTGGGACTGAGGATTAAACAATTCGTTTCAGTTTTTTTCCACATAAAACCCGCCAGACCAACAGAAAACAATTTACCTAGTGGCGGTGTTTGATCTGGCATAGCCCGTGGTGGAGGTAATGGAAGGGCCTGAATGTTGGTGTTTCCTCAGGTGAATAAATGCTGGAAGCATTAGGTCTTTACCCTGAAATCTCATGTTGTCTGTACTTATCTCCCAGTGTGGTGAGCCCTTATCATTACAAAGGCAACACAGCCTTCCGACAGCCCTTGGGGGAGTTCTGCGCTGCTTCGTTCTTTTTCTTAGATACTTGCCCAAATAAGTTCTGCGGCTTTTTTTTTTTTTTTTTTTTTAGAGCGGGGGTAAGCCTAATGAGAAATACTGTCTTGTGGGTGCTGTATTGTATCAAAATCTGTTTATATAATTTTGCAAAATTCGGCCAAAACGTTGAGCTGCTGTCGTTAGCAGCCCTGTGTGACTGACCACTGTCTTATGGAGTAAAAAACCATGGATTTGGGGGAGGCCTGAGTGAAAGTAACAACTTGTTAAACATCTGAGTTGCGAACTTTTAGAGAAATCCAATCAAGATGGTGTGAAAGACCTAGAGACATCCCCAAACCTTTATGCTGAGGGCCACCACTGGTCAGCAGTAGCTTCATACTGACTCTCCTGGGCCATATCCTATTGGTGTGACTCAAAAGCCTCCACCCTAAATCTATAATTCTGGGAGCCTTTGGGATGAGCTCTCTGGCTGGGCTGTCAGAGGTGAGGATGAAGACAGTTGTATCCTCAGTGTCTCTCAGCTCCAGGTCTCACCTTGGGCTAGCCATGGGGTTGCAGTCACCAGTTAGATCTTCTGTGTGCTGGGGTGGTTGAGGCCAGGTAGGAGCCAGCTTCGTAAACGGACATTTCTCCGAGGGAGAGCTTCTGAGTTGCCTTGCAGGGCCAGGCGAGCAACTCCTGCTATTCGGTGCTGTCCCAGGGGTGCTTTTTGGGCAGGCTGAGCTTATCCTGGTTGGTGTCAAAACCACATTTCTGCTCCAGGTGGAGCACAGGGACAGTGAGGGGCCAGGCAGCGGGGACATCCACGTGTCCCTCTCTGCGTTCTGCTGCCTGGTGGTGGGCTGCTCGTTCAGCCAGTTGACTCTACCTCCTCTAGCGTGGCTAATTGCTGCCCACCATGGCTATTGTGAGCCTCTAATTGTCTGCGGATCATTGCGAGGTGGAGAAAACCACGTGAAGAAGTGTAATTAGGATTCAGGGTACGGAGGGCTTCTCTGTCTCCAAGAGCCGAGATTAATTCTGCATTGTTGAAGCTGTTAGTTCAATTTCACCATCCTAAAAAAAAAAAGCCCCAGCTTTATTTTTATGATCATCTGAATTGTTTTTGTTTGTTCTTTTGCCCCACTTCATGTGCCTGAAGAGCTCAGAGTGCCTGTCCTTGCAAAACTGCATCCCCTGGGAAGCAACCTGTACTGGTAGCTCCTTCCTGGGAAGAGCATTCTCCTTTTGGATAAAGCATTGGTTTTGTCAGACTGCTGCTTTTGCTTCCTGGGCTTGTTTTTCTTTCAGCCCCCAGCTTTCTGATGGAGAAGCAGAAGTAGCAAGGAACACTGGAAAGCAGCAGCGAGCTCCCGAGGATGAATTCCGAGGCAAGCTTTCCAATCCATGACTTTGTACTGGAGAGAGAGCCTGGCAGGATGCTGGGCTGTGGCTGTAATCATAAATCTCTCAATGTGGTGGTTTTGTTTTACAAAAATAACCTACTCTGTTTGGAAAAAAACAAACAAAAAAACCAAAAAAAACCCCCAAACAAAGGAGCATGAGTATTTAAAAGAGGGTTTTGACATGATACGGGTGCACGTCACCACCAACTGCTCCTCTGCACGGCCCTGCAGAGTGGCCACCGAGCAGTCCCTGCAGTCCCTGGAGATTGTGTGGGTGCCACCACTTCCTTGACTTTGGAAATGCCAGGTTCCTGTGGCCAGGAGCAGCCTCAGCTTTGAAGGAGCTGAACATCTTGGCAAACTGGTTTGGGTCCAGGTACTGCGGTGGTCCTCTGCCTGTTTTCTTGGCAGGGCTCAATTTGTCAGATGTTGGTAAGGCAGACCTTGTTGCACATCTGTCCAGCTGTTCGGGTCTCAGGTGCAATGGAAACCTTTTTATTTTTTTGAGGGTAGACCAA
Organism: Baryphthengus martii; assembly: GCA_013396935.1. Taxonomy (NCBI): domain Eukaryota; kingdom Metazoa; phylum Chordata; class Aves; order Coraciiformes; family Momotidae; genus Baryphthengus; species Baryphthengus martii. The sequence goes on along the minus strand of VWZK01007647.1, from coordinate 50,690 downwards.
GGAAAAGTGGAAGGACATTTCTCTCTCTTCTGCAGTAGTGGTTTTATTTCTGCAATGGCTAAAGCCGTAGCCCGGGATGCTGGAGACACAGGCTGGATTCTGTCATCTGTCACCTTCTTGGTTTTGGGATTGGGGGGGGTGTAACCATTTGATTTGGGAGGCTCAGGGCTGTGGAACGTGGATGGGAAAAGGTTCCTCCTGATGCTCCCCAGGTTTTAAAAGTATTTCTTTTTAAAGAATTTCTTTCCAACTCATCGCAGATACTGCTCGTTATTGCTGCTTTGAACTACACTGACCCTCACTCCCTGCTTTGTAATGAGTTTATGAGTTGGTGTTAAACAAAAGATTGTGGCTGTGGTGCCCAGATGTCTTATTTAAAACCAAAGTAAAACTATAAGGGTAATGTTACTCACTGTTGTGGTACTGCAGGCTCCCTTGGCACTTAGCCTTACATTTAACTCTTTCCTCTCCCCCCTAAAAATAATAAAAAAAAGCAACAGCAGATTTGGCCTTTTATCTTTTTTTTATTTTATCTACTTTTAAAATGATTTTATGATTTGATTAATTTGTTGGTCCCAGACCCCTAAGTGATCAGTCCGAGTCCCTCTGCCTTAGTCCCTCTGGCTTAGCTGCTGAAGTCACCACCCCATTTATGGGAAGGCATTTGAGGTGGTGTGAAAAGTTTCCCTTTAAGGCCTTTAAAATATGATGGAGTAAAGCAGAAATTGTCTTGCTCTATGTAGAGGATGCCTTAATTCCTGTGCTCTTGAGCCAGGCAGAAGTGTTAGCGCCTTGGACTGTCTCTTGAGTAGTGTCCTAGAAGATGGAAATAGTAGATAGTTTTTCAGTTCTGGTTTTTGATTTGAGTTCAGCTTCGATCACCCTCTGCCCAGTGTCTCAGAAGTTTAAAAGAATTTTTGAAATGCCACGTGGGTAATGAACACTGATCCAGGAAAGGAGCCTGCATTCTTTAGTTGGAAAGGTAGGGTACGTTTAGTAGGAATTTGTGTTAGATTAACTTACTGTAAACATGTTCCTTCTTCTAATTAGTTATCAACATGGCACAGGATGACTTGTAGTAGGATCTTTTATCTTTCTGTGGGAATATAAGGACCCATGTCTTTACAGATGAGGAGTGATGTACTTATAATAGTTCATTTGAAAACCTGATTGTTATAAAATAGCACTTTTTTTTTTTTTTTCCTGTGAAGAAACGCTCGACAAGTTCATTGTGCACCATGTCCTGGTTGCATCCCCTTTGGTTATAAGTTGACCTCTGTAAAGGGGAGATGTTCCCCATCTGTTGCAGAATTTGAAACGGTTCCTTGCTAATTTTTACACTTCGGTTTATTTGTGGTATTGTATCTGTAATATGCATGTACATTTGATAAGAATGGATTTGCAATTAGAAGTACAACAGTCTTGCTTTACAGGGAGATACTCGATTTCCTGTATTGGAGCAATGAAATAGGCACAAATGTAGATATTTCAGTGAAATAACATCACCAGGTAAAGTGTGGAATTTATAGTGAGTTTTCCAGATATATTTTATAGCTGAAATAATAGAGGTGTATCTTCTCTCCAACTGAAACCCAACTTACAGCTAAAGTAATCAGAATTAGTGAGGAGAAGCATATAATTTCAGCAGTGTGTCTTTTCCCACTTCTTCTGTCCTCTCCTCCCTATTTGTCAGAAGTAAACATTACACCTGAAAACTTGCATGGGAATTTTAGCCTGGGAATATTCTTGCTGTGTGAAGAAACTTGTGCCTTTTGAGGAAAATGAGATGTTCTGCCAGCGGTCTTTAGCAGAAGGCTTTGCAAAACCTACGTCTGCAGCTTTCCTCAGGGCTCTTACTGTACGGTGAACTGCTTTCCTGAACTACTTCTCTGTCTTGGGAGGTCAAAAAGCGGACAAGAAGTTGGTGGAGTGGCTCGTTAAAGGGAAAGAGGTACTCTGAATTTTATGTTCCTCCTAAAGACCTTGAGCCATGTAGAGTAAAAAGAAAAAAACGATGGGAATTTTGGGAAGGAAATCAGGGTAGCAGTTCCTTTTTTTTTTTTCTTTTTCCCATTTCTGCTTCTGCTTTGTTTTCATTTTTGACTGTCCTGGTAGTGTAAATGGTTTTGCTGTTGCCTGTGGTATGGAAAAGGTCTTCAGCATCCTAACTGAAGGTGTGCTACTGTGACCTGGAGACCCTTTATACAATGTGTGTGTACCTGAGAGCCAAAAAATGTTTTATTTTATAAACAGACCCTGCCGTGGAACAAGCTTGCTCCCAAACGAGGTATTTTTCAAAGCACGTTTCAGAATCAGTGCGCTGTGTACAATTTCTTGTTCAGTTGTTTTGTTTTTTTTTGTTCAGGGACTTAAGTTTATTTTTGTTGTTTATTTTTCGATGCTTCAGTGAGAAATGTGACACAAGTGGGATGATTCCAAAGTTATCCCAAACGAGCATGAGGCAACTCACACACTGGAAAAAATTTACCTCTAGTTTTAGTAATTTTCATGCTACTACAATTTCAACAAAATCATATCATATTAGGCCTGAGTGTATTTATTAGAGTTGAATCCTTTTCATGCTCCTGAAAAGGAGCTATTACTAATTCCACCTATGAGTAATTCCACCTATTAGTAATTCCCAGCTCACCCTCCACCTGGGTCTGTCTCTCCTTTATTTTTTTGACACTGAAGCATCAACTTGCCGTGCAGCTGAACCACTGCAGAAGTACAGGTGCTAAATGCCTGGGCAGAGCCGTGGGGGCCTGCCAGACAAGTTTACTGCTCCCTGTTTGTTTGGCAGGAGAAACCTCAAAAAGATGAAGGAAGGGGCTGCTGGAAGGTGGGTAGCCTTACTGGGGGATAGGATGAGACCCAAAGACAGGGATGGGACCCATGCTTGGTGCTTGCTCGGCATCAAGACTACTCCCTTCTATTTTCCTGCTCCGTTCTTATTTCCCTCCTGGAGCAACCCCGTCACAAACTCTCCCAGCAGAGGTGAGACAGGATGGGACCCCTCGTCAGCCACGGCGTTGGCTTAGAGTGGTTTAGGTGTGGGGTTGCTGTGCCCTTGTGAAGCCCTCAGAGTCTGAAGCCAGGCCACTGGGGCTTTATTCTGGCAGGTATCCTGATGACCGTGCTCTTCTTCTCTTTGTTTCTTAGTTCTGGTTCTCCTTATCATCCTCAGTTAATGTTTTAGTGATGGGTGGTTTGGAAAAGGGAGGTGTTTTTTTCTTGGCACAGTTGAAGGAGGAAACTTTTTAATAGTTGGTAAGCAAAATGGAAATTGTAAGCAGAAGTAAACAGTGAGAAGAGGAATTGGTTTTCTGGTCAGTTATTCAGGAACAGAAAAAGGAATTCATTTTGCACGGCCTAAGAAGTCAGAATTTTGCAGTTACTTCTACACTTTCATGCATTTGTTTCATGATTTCTGAAAAAACCTGTTTCACAAATCAGGTGTTCATTAAATGTTCTCTTGGGATTTTGGTAGTGCTTACTGTTAGTTGACTTTTTGCCATGACTTTGGTGAAATGAAAAAATCTTTCTCCTAGACCTATTATCAGCAGAAAACATTCACAGTACTTCATAAGTTTCTTCTCATCTTTCTTTCTTGCAATGTCTCAAGTCTTTTGAAATGTCAACATTAAACCCTATTTTTGTTCTCTGCATCATTTGCTGCTGTCTTACTGGCTTTTGAAGAGCACACACTGAAGTTGGTGCTCTGTTTTCTGTGAGCACAGAGCCTTTAAAAGTACCTTTTATATTTGGATGAATTGTTGTGTCTTTTTCTTGCAGTTACAGGAGAGCATTTAGCATTTTCTCATATTACACGTGTTATTGGTCTCCAAATGCAAGTCTCCATTTTAAATAGATGGGTGTGATATCTGGACGTGGATTTAGCTGAGAGGCAAACTGGTGCTGAATGATATCTCGCTGTACATATTGTGTCTGACTTCTGCCTGGCTTTGAAAACGTCATCCATGGTGTATGTGAGGGTACTTGATGTAACTGCTCTTGGAAGGTTTTTTGACGCTGTTCCATGTGAGTTTCTTACACCTTCTAAACCAGAAGGTGGTTACACTGCTGCTTTGTTGTGCCATACCCAAATTAATTAGCTGTGGTTTGTTGTCTGACTGAGAAGTCATTTCAGATGCAGACCTTGTAGGTCTCATTGTATCGTTTCCATTAATTACTTAGGTGATGGACTGGAGAATGCAATTATAAAAACTGCCCGTGGTGCCAAGGGCTGGCAAAACTTTCGGAGGCTGAGAAGAGTTCCTTTTGTGTTGGGTTAATGGTGAAGGAACAAAACTGCAACAGGTGGGAAAAAATAAATGTGCAAAGGGAAACTGTAGTGTTGCAGAAGACTTCCTAGATACTCCAGAGGCGTAAGCAAGCCCAGTAAAACCATTGCTTGGTGTCTACCAGCCTTCTCTGTAGGAGGTTGCGTCTTTGCAGGGCGTGTGGTATAGGGGAATTGAATATAATGCTGCTCCTGAATTACTCTTTGTAGGTGCTGTAAACCAAGTCCCAGTTATTTTAATATCATGTCATTTGGAACACTTTTTCATGCGTAGCTTGGTTCTGCCTGCTAAAGGGTTGGGTAGTGAGAAAGGCCAGCAGCTCCAGCAGGCCTTCAGCCTGGAAGGGATTTTTGCAGGGCAGCAATTGCTCCAGCTCTCCAAAATTTGCCCCAGTATGCCTGTATTTATGTCAAGTTCCCGTTTACAGTGGGATAGTGCTGAAAGCTTTCTTGGATCTGGTGGTGTCTGCAAAATACTGAAGTGCTGGGGTCTGAACCCCGAGCCCTGAAGTGAACTTGACATCTGGATGAATCTCACAACCACGTAAAAGGACTAAGGCTGCCCGGGTGCCTCCTACTATATTCAAGGGCAAGACTGCCTTGGCCTCTTTTTTTGCCACCAAGAAAATCTTTTAAGGGAATGGACCATCTCCCTTATGAGGAGAGGCTGAGGTAGCTGGGTCTCTTTAGCTTCGAGAAGAGGAGACTGAGGGGTGACCTCCGGAATGTTTATAAATATGGAAAGGGTGAGGATGGAGCCAGGCTCTTCTTGGTGGCACCCAATGACAGGACAAGGGGCACGGGTGCAAACTGGAGCAGAGGAGGTTCCGTGTAAACATAAGGAAACACTTTTTCACAGTGAAGGTGACAGAGCCTGGAGCAGGCTGCCCAGGGAGGTGGTGGAGTCTCCTTCTCTGGAGACATTCAAAACCCGTCTGGACACGTTCCTGCGGGATCTACTCTAGGGTCCTGCTCTGGCAGGGAAGTTAGTCTCAATGATCTTTCGAGGTCCCTTCCAGACCCTAAGATTCTGTGATTCTGTG
>VWZK01007647.1:33666-45327 GCA_013396935.1 Baryphthengus martii | reverse complement strand
ATGGCTGCGGCCTTTTTGCTGGGCCATGTAACTGACAAAACAGATACAGGAGGTGATTTCTCACTCTTCTTACGGCTGAGCCTAGTAGTCAGCATCACATCCAGTTTGGAGTGTCACACTGGAAGATAAACTAGAGAGATTCCAGTTTAAGGTCAAAACCAATGAGCTGTTTGAAAAGGTATGACCCATAAGGAAGAGATGAGGTGAGAGAAATCATTAAAGGACGAGCAACCGTAATGATACTTTTCCAGTATGTCAGGCATCAGCATCTAAAATACCTGTGGCCAGTTCCTCAGCGTGTTCTGGGGAGCAGGATTAATTTCCAGCAAGAAAGTTTGAGATTGTGGTGATTGGCTTGTTTGTTTGGGGTGTTTGGTTTTGTTTTTTTTCTCTAAGAGTACTTAATGACAATAGTGCAAGCGGCTGGCTGGGGAAGTTGTCGCATCTTGGTTGTGGGAGGTTTTGAAGAACAGGTTAGACAGACTCCACGTGTGGCATAGGTGTATTTGTCCAGCTTCAGAGCAAGGCTGGAACGGTAACTTCTTCAGGTGCCCTCAGGTCTTTCCACTTCAGTTCTGTGGTTTTCTACATCTACATGAGGCAAAACCAGAAACGCAAAGAGCTCGATATTCTTTTGATCTTCTCATCTGGTTTGCCTTTCGCGTTTCGAGCATCTGTAAATCACAGTATAAAATAGAGATAGAATTGTTCTCGTTCCCTTCAGTATTTTAATATTAAGGCTTCAGATGTGAAAAGACTTACAGGCTACAGAAATGAAAGTTGGCACTAATTGTCTTTCCCCCCTGTTTTTTTTATTTACAGGTCGCTTGGTTGGTGCCCTGGACGCCGTGTTAGACTCTAACGCACGCGTTGCTCCCTTTCGCATTTTACTCCAAGTTCCAGGCTCACAGGTTTACTCTGCCATTGCATGTGGTGAGTTATTGAATGGATCAGAAGTTTACTGGGCCATAGCTATTGGTGAGTCACAGACAAAAAAACCCAAACCGATTCTGAGCATGGTCAGTGTCTGCATGTCCAAGAAGCTCAAGGTAACCCCAGCTAGTAGTGTGTGTGTGGAAAGCTGTTGCCCATAGCTTGTTTAACAACCGAATTAACCTCTGGTTAAAATCCCAGGTAGAGAGTAGGAAAAAGTGTTAACTAGGAACATGAAGTTTCTGTCGAAAGCTTGTTTAGCTTGAGGGTGTTTTGCATTCATTTTCTGTCTCTTGCAAAGTAGTGTGGTTCTGTTCATATGTGTATCTTTTCCTACAGTAGTAGTAGTTCCTTACAGCAAGAAGCTCCTTAGTTTAGGCTTTCAACAGCCTGGACCTTCACTGGCTTACTGTGAAACGTCTTACCACACTTGGTTATAAAGAAATATCACTGGAACATTTGGAAGACGATAGATGATTTGGGAGGTGAAGGTCTAATTTAGGAGGGGCTGTCTAACTGCCTGGTCTGTTGTGCACTCATCCTTTTTGCAGTGTTTCTGCACCCTCTGAAGGTCAAGCTCATCTTCAGAAAAGTGGTATCGATGGGAACTGCAGCAGCCTTGCGATGACACAGGAAAGGCCATCGGATTGTACTTGTTCCGTTCGTTCTGCTGGTGCTTGACCAGTCTGCAGGGCTGTTCTCATCCCATCTGCTCCAGCCTGTAAAATCCTAGCACTGGAATTACAGAAAGTTTTCCTTTGGGAATGGTTCAAAGCTATGCCAGGGAAGGTTTAAACTTGACATTAGAAAGTATCTCTTTGCTGAGAGGGTGATCGAACACTGCAGTAGGCTTCCTAGAGAGGTGGTTGATGCCCCAAGCCTGTCAGTGTTTAAGAGGCATTTGGACAATGCCCTTAATTTAACTTTTGGTGAGCCCTAAATTGGTCAGGAAGTTGAACCAGATGATCGTTGTGGGTCCCTTTCAACTGAAAATACTCTATTTTTCTATTCTATTCTGTTCTGTTCTCTCCTTTCTTATATGGATCAAGTCAGGAAATAGTTAAGCGTTGACATGTTGATGGTATTGGACTTTAGTAGTCCTTTCAATGGAAGGATCCATCTATTTAGTTGCCCCTTTCCTCTATCCAAGCTCATTCAGCATTTCTTCCTTGGTTCAGCAGAGATCCCTCTGCATGTTTCCCATTAATACTGGGAATTTTTCCCTGTGCCAGATGTGTGCGAAGAAGCTTGTGTAAAGCCTATTTGTGCTATTTTTGTTGTGGTTGGGTTTTCTTTGTTTTGCAATTGTCCTATGCTCTACATCCCTACCCCCCTCCTTTTTACATTTAAATAATGCCATCTCATGGAGAAATTTAAGAGCTTCATGTTGTCACAGTCCTCTGAAGCCAGGTCGCTCTCATTGGAAAAGTAAACTCGGTGTTACTATCATGGACTTCTTGATCATTTGAATATATGTCATATTCATTTCTGGGGCTGGTCTTGTTCTATCCACACTCTTACTTCCCACAAGTTGGTGTTTTATTTGATTTGATTTTTTTTTTTTTTTATATTAAAGGAGCTACAAATCAAAAACTTGCCTGGTTGGAACGGCTAAGGATTTTGCTGAGATAATCTTGATTAATACTTTCTAAAATTCTCTTTGACTCTTCTGAATGGATGCTCAGCTCTGAGAAAATGAGATTTATAGTAATGTAGCAGAAACCAGAGGGCTCTGTTTTGTATTCTGCCTGGGTAGGGCATCCGGAGTTGCCAGAGCTGCACAGAAGTGAAGAGCCATGGTAGCAGAAGTCGTTTCTGAATAATAACGCTGCTGTGAAACCCTGATGTGAGTGTCCAGGGGAGAGCTGGCACTGGCAACAGGAGTCAGAGGAACAGCATGAGAAAGCTGGAGGACTTCTCAGAGAAAGCTGGAGGACTTTCTCTGGGTGCTGCTCACCTAGCTCTGCCCTGTCTGAGCGAGGTGCTTTGCAGAAACACGACGTTAAGAGTTTTGTTACTGGGTTTGGAAGGAGCAGTGAGTCAAATTAAGGTTCCTGCTGTAGAGCAAGGATGAGGAGCAGCTCCAGGAGCTCCTTCCAGTCTCCTGGTGTAACTTCATTAGCCATCATGTCATTAGGCAGTTAATTAAAATGGCATTTTTTAATTGTACGTTGACAGTCCTCTGTTGCAGGAGCTGGAGGCTTAAATGATGATAGATGCATAAGGGTCAGATCTGTGTTACAGACTTCTGCAAATCTCCTAGGGCTGCTAGGAAGTCTGATCCCTGCCCAGCACGGCTCTTTTGGCAGAGCTGTTTTAATCCAGATGGTTAATCATGTTATACCAGTACAGGGGGAAAAAAAAGAGGCTAACCTCAGCCCCAGTGGAGAGCCACTTCAGATTTTCCTGTCAGAAGGCTTGTAGGCAAGACAGAAACTCAAATCCCAGCCAAGTGAAGTCGCTTTTGGGAGAGAGAGGACAAAGGGAATAGTGAGAAATGGGTTTAAAGAGATTAGGAGGAGTGAGGCTGTGGTTAGATTAAGTATACTTTTGGCACAGGCACATGAAGAAGGTGGGTAAAAGGTGGAATAAGATGCTGTGCGAAGCGTTGGCGCAGGAAGAGGAACAAGTAAGAGATTGGCCATGCTTGGATCAGATCACAGGATGACTTTAAGCCATGAAATAGAAGTGAGAAATAAAGAAGGAACCCGAAAAGCTGAGGAGTTGGCCTAACCAAATGGAAGTGGCAAAGAGATCTTTCAGTATTTGAGCAGAATCCCTGGAGACAGCTGAAGGCAGGCAGGAAAGATTGCAGTAGCTCCTGTGGGAGACGGCCACTGCCAGAACCCAGGCTCTGCTGTTCTTAACCATTGATGTAGTTAGTTTTCTTTACCTCGAGGACATTTCAGTGTATCTTCCTTTATGATATTTTTTTTTAAATTTAACCTTGATTAATGATATTTATGTAGTTCCATCACAAACGCTTCCTGTCAAGGAAGCTAAAGCTTGGAAAGTCTTCCTGCCAATTGGCATTCTCCATGGAAAACAGAGCAGAGGAACATGGAAAATCCTTGGCTAAAATTATCATTTTCTTTTTTCTTGTGAGGCAACATGATGCATCTCATGTACACAGAAATCAAATCCTGAGATAATGGGGCTTCTGTTTGAGATTCATTTTATTATTACGTTCATCTGGCATTTGTATGTCTCTTGCATCCAGCTACTTCTTTCCTTTCATTAGCAAGACATTAGGAAAAGCAACTTTTGCTGCCTTTATTTATTTACCTAGAATGTTTAATCACTGACCAGTAAGATCTGGAGGGACCACATTTTCTCCTGATTGCTCTCGGTGTTGCTCATCTTGCTCTGACCTTTCTGTCAGGGTGTGATGCAGCCACAATTCAGTTCCAAGCAAAAAGAGCCAAAGCAAGTAGGTGGTGACTGAAATACTATTTCTGGAGTCAGTGTGAAAACGTTACCTTTAAAAGAACAACAGCAAACCCCTCAAATAAATCCTTAGAGAAGGAAGCCTTAAAGATTTGAAAATCTATTCACTGTATTTTTTTTCCAAACTGCAGAAATGTGCTCTTGTAGACCTCTTAGGTGTTGCTGAGCCAAACTCTTTTTTATTTTTAGATATTTGGATTATTATAGAGAGTTTTTCAAATAGGATGCCCATCATGACCATGTATATTCTTCTCAAAGAGGGTGTGTGTGTGTGGGGGGGGGTATGTGTGTATACAAGTGTGTACCTAGGGAGGGAGAAAGAAAGATGAGGGATTTTTAGGACCAGGACATAAATCAAAGGCTTCCACTGGCCGCTTAAGGAGCGTCATGTCAAAATAAGCTGCAGGCTAGCAGCTCAGGATGAAGTTTTACTGGTTTTTCTGCTTTGACTTTTAATGCAGCATCTGCTGGCTAAGAGTGTTTGAAAAGATAAAACTAAAAGCTCTAAAACTAATTCTCTAAAACAATGAGGTTTTTGTTTTGAACTGTACTGCTGTGAATGAGACCTTTTTGACCTGTTTGCTTCCAAGAATTCTGAGGTTGAAAGTTCATTTTCTCATAATGATTTTATGAAATGGTGCGTTTTACTGCTTCTTTTCTTCCTTTCAGGTTGTTTTTTTGTAGGATGAGTTTCAATACACTACTTTTTGCTTTTCTAGGTGCCACTGCAGAGGAGATAAACCAGCATTGGGAATGGCTGGAACAAAACTTGCTCCATACTTTGTCTGTGTTTGACAATAAAGAAGATATTGTTAGTTTTGTCAAAGGGAAAGTAAAGGTAAGGAAGCTGTCTTCCTTTCACTCTGCCCACCTGATTACGTGTGGTTTATTAGAAATAATGTCATGAAGTTGCTGTCGTTCATATTTGATTTTTGTCCATCTAAATTTATTGGTTTGGTTTTCTGTGTGGCACTTGCACCTGGTGTGGCCAGCATCTGTGCATCTTTACTCAAGTTTCTTTGGACACATCTCAATCCTGAAGTATCTAATTTAATCTTTACCCCCACCCCATCCCTTTTGCAGCTTCACTGTCCTCCTCTTACCTGTGGTGTGCAGCTGAGCTTTCTTCAGCATCTGCTTTCAGTTTCTCTCCCTCTCCCAAACATTCTGTTAAATACTTTCCCTTCGTTATCTCAGCTTTTCGTCCTTGCTGTGTTTCTCCTCCTATCTCCCATATTTTTCTGGGCTTTATCGCATCAGTTTCTCCTGCCCGTTTCCATACTCCTTTCCCTCTTGATGGGGCTCAGAGGTGTCAGCAGGTGCCTGAATCTGCTGGCAGCATCCTGTGCAGATGACAACGCAGTCCCTGTAGCACAAGGACAGGGACAAGGTCCTTGTGCAGCCCCACATGCACCGCAAGGAGCTGGCAGGGACGCTGCCGATGGCTTTGTAGGATGTAGGAGTCGTGGCCGGGCTCTGCAGTGAAGCCGCTGGCTTGGCCTTAGGGTTGGAGAAATGAGTGTCCTTTTGGAAGACTGAAGAATTGTAAAAATAAAGGAATTTGATGACTAAAGACCAGATTCAAAATAATAACAGCATGTGTGGCAAAACCTGGGGGGCCTGGGGTGCTGGGCTCTGCTTCTGGTCAAGGACACACTCCAAGAGGAGTTTGCTGATGGCTGCCAGGGATGCAGGTCTGCTGGTGACTCCTCGGCTTCAGGCCCTGCTGCAGGGTTTTCCTTGCAGAGTTTTAGTGAGATGCTCTTACTCCCTTATTTGGTCTGGAAAATTTGTAGGCATATCATGTTTTTGCTGAATTTCACCCCTTCAGCTGTGATCTCAGTGGGCTCTGAAGCTGGAGAAGAAGAGGACGAAGAAGCAAAAGATTGCTATGTAAATCTCAGTTTTTATCCGGCTTTCTTAGAATACCAACTTTGTCTAAGTGCTCTGAAAGGCTCAAATAAAATTAATCTCTCTTGATAACACCGTGGCAGCTGTTACCTACCACAGCACATATTTAAAATTTTTCAGGTTTCATTAATGTTAAGTCCAGGTTTTGGACCATCACCTCTGCTGTAGGCTTTTGACATATTAAGACTACTTGGTCATTCCAGATTATTCCAAGTGCTGTAACATACAGATTATTTGTCTGAATGGTGCAATACATAATTCTTTGTTGTAATACCACTATTAAAATTCTCAACGGTTAATTGTATTTGTGTAGGTGTTTTTGAAACCACATTTTTAATGGTTTCAAGCACGTTACAAGTTACTGACACCTCTCACTGCATTGCCTCTTGCCAGGTCCATATACACAATTGCTACTCTGCCTTTGCTGTGTATTCACTGAAAAACAACCACCATAAGCCCTAGTGAAACTGCAAATAAGTGGTTCTGCCAGACTCATTGAAAAAACACAATTAAAAAAAAGGCCCCAGAAGTCTTGATTTGGAAACATTCGAAGCGTACGGGAGATGCAAACACCGCAGAAATTTTTCCACCGGTGAAAATCTCAAATCAATTTGAATTCCTTTGTAAGAAAGGGTTGTGTTATTAAAATTTGAATGGGTAGCTTGTAGGAACTTGCTGGAGTGAGAATGTCATGTCTTGATCCTTATATATGATCTCATTATGGATTTAGGCACTGATTGCAGAGGAAACGAGCAGCAAGCTTGCCGAGCAGGAGGAAGACCCCGAGAAGTTCCGAGAAGCCCTGGTGAAATTTGAATCCAGATTTAATTTTCCTGAAGCAGAGAAGTTGATCACCTATTATTCCTGTTGCTGTTGGAAAGGAAGAGTACCTCGGCAAGGCTGGCTTTATCTGAGCATCAATCATCTCTGTTTTTATTCCTTCTTCCTTGGCAAAGAATGTAAGTGTAAATGTGTAAGAAATTTAATGCTGGGGAGTGATATGGCTATATTTAAAAGCTAGAATAGCTAGAATTTTTATGGAAAGATCAGTTAGCCTCTGAAGATTAGCCTCTGAGTTTTTTGTTGTTCAGCTGAAAGATCCTGTTTAATTCAGTTTTCATTTCAGCCTTTATGTTTATATTTTAGTATGAATCCAGTAATAAAAATGAGACTGTTAAGAACATGCAGCCACAGGTGCTATCTGTTTCTTTTTCTTGACGTTGTGAAGTAACCATAAAATGTATCAGATCTCTGGCAGATTCTGAAATAGAGATTTTTAATGCTGAAAACAGTAAGGATGGGTCCCTCCCGCAGGCTGGGGAGCAGAGTCATCATTGCTGGGTGGCAGGGGAAGTGCTGGTGGGGCTGGGGATGTTGGAGTCTGGCTGAAAATAGCCCAGGAAACATAACAGAGCCTTGCCCTGGAGAACCAGGTGAATATCCAAAGGTTTTAAAGGAAAAAACAACCGTTTAGAGTTTCTGAATAGCAGTGCAGGAAGGTCACAAGAAGCATCCCTCAGTTTTTAGACCTTCATACGGTTCATGGAGTTGTAAGATTTTGGATCATGGTGTTCCTCTGCAGAGGAAGGATTGTGTGATTATGAAAAGCCTTTCCGAATGGGTAATAGAAGGTAGAAATGAAAGGTATTAGACATTAGATGGTGAAAATGAGCGTAGCCATTTAAACTCTGTAGCATTTCACCGTTTAGTAAGATTGTCCGTGAACTGTTAACATTTTAAGCCCTGTCAGTCCTGCTGGAAATTCAACAGGGACAGTGATATTAACCTATACTGCTATAAATACAGCAAGAATCGTCAGTTAGAACATTTAGGAAAACTTTACCATTTGCTGTCTGGTTTTAACATGGGGTTGGCTAGTCAAATAAAACTGTATAGATTTAAAAAATGAGATACATTAATGTAAAGATAAGGAAGATAGTAATTGGTAATTTCTAAGACTTAAAACATACCAAGACATGCTTAGAGTTAGAGGTCCTTTTTTTTTTTTCCCCTTATATTATTTCAGGCTAATTATTTTGTCATTTCTGCTAAAAGGTGGCAGAGTTAGATTTTAAAATGATGGTAAGTTTGTTATTCATAACAAAAAAAACAAATAGTTGAGTCTTGCTGGGCAGGGTAGAATGGGGTCTCTTGCTACATACTAGATATCCGAGTTCTTGTTTAATCTTGCTTTCTGTTTAGTATTAAATAATACCCTTTGTCAATCATTTCTACTTGCTGTCATTGCAGGTTTTCTCTCGTTAAATCTGAGATATCCAGTCTGTCAAAGCACAGCACACAAGCCAAAACTGATACTTACTAATGATAGATAATGGGAGGAAGAGGAAGGAGAGAGAAAAACCCTTTATATTGTTCCAATAATTTTATTTATCTGACACCTCAGATCATTAAATGATTCCTGGAAGTACAACATCACACTGTATTATTTAAGAAGAAATTACTTCTCATCTCTTTGAATAATAATTCATTCTGAAAATACAAAAATCCTACAAACAGCTACATGTTTTGCAGATTTTCATTTTGACCATGGAAAATACAGTGTTCATTCACAGTTGAAGGCAGGTGTGTTGCCTTTGTGATCCCATGCATTTGCGTGGAAATGGAAAATAAAAACCTGAATTTTCCTTTGGTGAAATGAACTTCCCTAGCTGTGTGGGAAGCATTTCAACATATAATGCTTCTCACTTCCTCAGTTCTGATAAAGCAGGTTGCTTCTGCTTCAAAGCTAGTATTTTGTCACATTTCTGAAATACTTGTATTATGTGGAATAATCTAGATTTACTAGACTTCTGGTGCTGATTATAGATCAAACAAGTGATTCTTTTTTTTTTTTGAGGTAGCAATCACAAAGTAAATCTGGTTAAATCTGGTCTTGAAATATTGTTAAGAAATAATCACATTTATTGCATTCTTCAATACAGGACAGGAAAAAACCCACAATGTAGAACTTTCAATAAAAATAGTTCTTAAACGGGTTTTAACTTCATAAAAATGACCCCTGAAATCTCTTTATAGGCAAAGTGTTAAGCTTCTGCTTCTGACAAGTCTGTCCCCTTTCCCTTGTTTTGTTTAATGTTGAAATGACCTGGAATGCAATATTGGAACCTGTTTGCAGCTTCTCATAAAGTTAAGTTGCAGCTTATGCGAGTGAAAACTCCATGGAATATTTTTTCTCAGGCCAAGTCCCCTTTTATCTAAGCCTCGAAGTATTTGCAGCATTTCAGAGGCTTAGAACATTTCATTTCTTGGAACAGTGTGCCAAGGGTTTTCTTCCCCCATTTTTTTTTTTAATTAAACTTGTGGGTTTTTTTCTAAAACTTTGAAGACTTAGTACCTTTCATCAGTAGTTTGGGCCCCTTATGGTCTCCTGTGCTGGTTTTGAGAACCAACACCGTAGAGCCTGTGTGATTCTGACCTGTGTGAACAATAGTGCCATTGCCACGGTGCTATTTAATCTTTCTTCCCTTGGCTCTGCCCTTACAGATGATTTTTACGACCGTTCGCAACAGTTTGTGCGTGTTGACGCAGCTGTGCTTTATTTAAGTAGCAACAAAAAAAAAAAAAGTCATCTGCGGATAATCTTGCCAGATGTGCTTCATGTAGTACAGAGAACTGGCTGAGGGTAGCTGCTGAGGTCATTAGTGATCGTGGAGGAGTGTCATATATATATATATATATGACATTGTTTGTTATTACTACCTTTTTATTGCTTTATTGGCATCGGGAGACCAGCTCGGGATGTTAGGGGGTGGAGGCCCGATCTTACTGGCACAAAGAATCCTGGGAAGCTTCCAGCAGTTGTTAAGAAGAAATTGAATCTATTTTCAAGTCCTTCCCGGCCTAATTTCTACCCAGAGATTTGTATGAGAGAGACAAGTAATATCCTGCAGGGGTTATCTTCAAGTAAGCTGATTCTGTTTGTCATTGGTATTGATATGATTCAGCAGTGTATAGAAAACAGTGCCCTATGCTTTTGCTTTTCTATAAGTAAGCCTGACTACAGTTAATGATTAAGGTGAGATTTGCTTGTGCACCTTTTCGGTAAAAAGTAACCAAAATGGGAAGATCCCAATTTCTAGGCAGCTTTTTTTCCCCACCCCGAACGCCCTGTTAATAATTCAATTTATAATTCAACTTGATAAAAATGTCCATGTGCCAAAGCTTCCTTTCGTAGGGGAGTTCACTTTATTTTAAAAGTTAGTGCTGTGCACGTAATTGGGTTTCCACCTCCCTACGGTTTTATTTCTGGGAGGTTGCAAAGCCTTTTTCCCTGTTATCTTCATACTCTTGAAATGATCTGTTTGTTCTGGTAGTAATGAGGCCGGCTGCAGAAATGACTTGTAAGGAGCACAGCTTATGGCAGGTATTCTCCAAAGGCAGAACTTCCCAGTCTGGCACTTCTTATGAAATTAAGTGAAATTTTGAGGGAGAGATTCTGAAAAAGACAGTCTTTTGGTGTGGAGGAGAGTGAATGTGGAGTAATAGCAGGCATTTCAGCTTTTGCTTGGTCGTGGTCTGCAAAAATTTGTCCTTCTCCTCTTTGGTTGTTTGCATTTCATTCTGAATTCCCTTAATTCAGCCCCCTGAGCTGGAAGATAGGGATGGAGATCAGAACAATCCCCTCAAAATCCAGGAAATAGAAGTGAATGGCCTGCTAAGCCAATTGGACAGCCATGAGTCTATGGGGCCAGATAAGATCCACCCGAGAGTGCTGTGGGAGCTGGTGGAGGAACTTGCCAAGCCGCTCTCCATCATTTATCAGCAGTCCTGGTTAACGGGGGAGGTCCCGGATGACTGGAAACTTGCCAATGTGATGGCCACCTACGAGAAGGGCAGGAAGGAGGATCCGGGGAACTACAGGCCTGTCAGCCTGACTTCGGTACCGGGGAAGATTATGGAACAGTTTATCTTGGAGGTGATCCCGCGGCAAGTGCAGGACAACAGGGGGATCAGGCCCAGCCAACATGGGTTCATGAAGGGCAAGTCCTGTTTAACCAACCTGATCTCCTTCTATGATCAGGTGACCAGCCTAGTAGATGAGGGAAAAGCGGTAGATGTTGTCTACCTGGACTTCAGGAAGGCATTGGACACCGTTTCCCACAGCATTCTGCTGGAGAAGCTGGCGGCTCATGGCTTAGACAGGTGGACTTTTTGCTGGATTAGAAACTGACTGGCTGGCCAAGCCCAGAGAGTTGTGGTGAATGGGGTTAAATCCAGTTGGCGGCCAGTCACAAGCGGTGTCCCTCAGGGCTCAGTTTTGGGAGCAGTCTTGTTTAATATCTTTATCAATGACCTGGATGAGGGGATCGAATGCACCCTCAGTAAATTTGCAGATCACACGAAACTCAG
>VWZK01007647.1:173-33580 GCA_013396935.1 Baryphthengus martii | reverse complement strand
GCTGGAGTCACCATCCCTGGAGGTGTTTAAGAGATGAGTAGATGTGACACTTGAGGCTATGGTCTAGTGGTTAGGGATGCTGGGATGAAGATTGGACTAGATGATCCTGGAGGTCCTTTCCAACCATAGTGATTTTATGATTCTATAATTCTCAAATCTGAAAAATGTAAGCTGTCTCCTTTTCTTTTTAATTTTTTTCTCTGATGGCAGTGAAACTTATCATTCCTTGGGTTGAGGTCCAGAAGCTGGAAAGAACCTCCAACGTCTTCCTGACTGACACGGTCCGCGTCACCACCCCGAACAAGGAGCGCGACTTCTCCACATTCCTCAATATCGCCGAAGCTTTCAGGATCATGGAGCAACTGGCCGATGTGACGCTCCGAAGGCTACTGGATAATGAGATCTTTGAACTGGATCCAGGCCTACAGGATCCTACTCAGATTACCAAGAGGTAAAAAGCTTAATTGTAGTATGAGCAGAGATTCGATGGTGGGCTTCCCGGTTTGCTTGGGACTCAAAAGAGATTATGTACCCTGGTCTATGGTGGTGTATCCAATAGGTGCACTTTAACTTGTGTTCAAAATGCCTTTTTCCATTTTATATTCTTGCCTTAAACATCACTGGTTTTTTATTTGAGTTTGTTGGTTTTTTTAAAGTACCATTCCCCGTGGAAAGGTGGATTGCAGCAAGGGATGTTTCATGTCTGCCCTGAAGAGCAACGTTATTTTGTTTATAATTTTGGCAACGTGTAGACTTTCCTAGTGCCATCGATTGTGCAGAATTACTGCTTTTGATCACATCTGAAACGTGCAATTTCCCATTGGTGTGATTTTCACAGCCGACTTTGCAAGCAGTTGGAGGACTTGAAAAACCCACAGGCAGTTGTGGCAGTGGGTGGCACATGCTGGTGGCAGCTCTACCCCTTTTCGTCCCTAAAATGCATCTCTGCATTCCTCTCCCACTAAAGAAATGCATCAGGCTCTCATGGGAAGACTGACGACTGTTTCTCTGCCAGTAGCACAACATACAGCTCTGGTTTATGAAGGGAAACTACCCAGAGGAATTTTAAGTGGGCAGTATGGAATAGCTCAAACTGGAATTTGCCCAGGGCGTCAGGGTTAAGGTGCTGGTTTAAAATACTTCTTTTCTGATTGAGGTGTGAGTGGAGCACTTATCCCTTCCTGAATCTTACCCTCTCCCGCTCTTCCTTCCTCTCCCTCTGCCAAAGGTATGAAGGGAATGACTCAGGTGTTGCTTCCTGGCTAAAACATAAGGAATGCGTGGTATCGTTTCCCAAAAAAATGGAAATGTGTCCAGTAGACTTTTTTTTTTGTTTCTGAGACATTTTTGCAGTGGTGTTGGACATACACCTCGACTGAACACTTATGGAAATTTCTATAATGGTGTTTAAAATGGTAAAACACACTTTCTCTGCAGTTTTATATGTACGCACAATAAGGAAAATTTCATATGTACACAATAAGAAAAAATCATTGACACCAGGATTTCATCCCTGATGTCATCAAGGAATTCAGTTGAGGTGTTACAACGAAGAGCAGCCATGAACATCTTTGCAGGCTTTATTTTTTCATAGCCAGGGTTCCTTTAAACACAAGAGCAACCGTTGTTTTTTTACAGTGTGTGTGGAACTGGATGTTGTTAACATCGTAGGCTTTTGACCCAAGAAATGTAGGACATGTGCCTTAACTGCTGCAGGATGTGGCTGTGAGTAATAGGTTGTACCTAAGCCCCTTTCCATGCTTTAACATTCCACCCTCCTCCTGCTCCTGAGCTGAAAAGTTAGATGCACAAAGCAAGGAAAGTAAATCCGGAGATGTAACAAAAAAATGGGAGGAGAGATTCTCACCATCTACCGATTTTTAACTCCTCATTGTCACCTCCCAAGACGGTCTTTGAATCAGGGGTGCCAACTGAATGGAAAACTACAAAGAAACTAAAATTACAGTTTCAAAGAAATGTTTAAGCCTAGTAATATGTTATATCCTGGAGGCTCTCAGGGAGTCAACCTGTAAATGCCTTGTGGCATCTTTGAACGTTAGCAGACGAGCAACAGAAACCATCCCACACATCTATTCAAGCAGGATTTGTCCTCTCCTTCCTTCCAACTTTAAAAAACGAAAAAAGTTGGAGGCGGGGGAGGGGGAAGGGGAGAGCAAAGGAGAAGGAAGGATAAAAACACATTTACTGGAGAGTTCCCTGCAAGATATTCTCTAACCTGTGCTGATGGGCAGTAACTTGAGATGGCAGAAGGGAAAACGTGGAAGATGCCAAAATCCCATTCCCTCTGCAGGAGTAAAATAGTGGTTGGATAATGTGCTGTTTCTGGTGCCCTTTGTCACACTTCAGCAACCACTTTGATGTAAAGCGATTAAGCAAGAACGTGTTTTGAATACTGGATAAACTGGTTTTCAGTGCTAAGGTGTTTTGGGGGGTTTGAACTTTTTTGGTGTGTGAAGTTTCATTGCTGCATTTGTTTTTTTTTTCCTGAAGCCATCATACTACAAGAACAACTGTTTTCCTGTCCACATTTTCCCCCTAATAATTGTCTTTGTTAATTCTTGTGCGTGATTTGGAAGCCAATAGCAGGCCATCAAAATGAAAGCAATAATCCGCACATCATTAGAACTGTTCCAGCTGTGTTAAGTTAATGAAGTTGCTCTAGATTGCTTTTGTTTGTTAGGCTTTCTTTTGCAAGAGGCTCATCTCGAGATCTTTTATTTGTAAAAAAATTCATTTTTAATGCCATCATCTGTTCATGCTCCATTCTGAAAAGCAGAAAAGTTTGCTGATGTTCCTGAGGCGCTTGGGATCATCCTGTGAGCAGCAGAAGGATGAGACTCAGAGAGGCCGTGGGATTAAGCCCCAGTCTGTGACACAGATTATATCATGGCCAGAGCCCTGCAAGTTAATACACAAGTTTCCAGTGCTGCTTAATGAGAGGATAAGGCTCAGAACAATGGATTACGAAGGGGTTAATGGCAATTAAGTTAATTGCCATAAAAAGCAAAGTAAAGCTGAGGTGGTTGATAACTACAAATGCCATTTCTGGCAGATGTGCTTATGTGCCACACAGTTTTACTGGAACATACGGTAACTATTTTCTTCTTTTTTTAATAGGAAGATTGCTCAAATCTCTGGTGTAGGCTTCATCTGCTTCTTATTTCCATCTCTTTCAGGATGCAAGAACATCCATTGCCTTCCTGAAATGTAGCAAGGGAATTGGCCAGGGCAGAACAGGCCGTTTAAAAGCTTTACTGCTGGTGTCAGTGAGGTTTCAAAAACACGATCCCTTTCTCCAAGCTCTAACCACCTCTGTTTCTTTTCTTCTTGTCTAACTGTGAAATGCCAATGAGGACGAACTTTGCTTCGTATGAATTCAAAGAAGGTTTTAAACACGGATCTAAGCTGAACGGAAACTGTTTGAAGTATCTGGAACCGTGAATGTCACTTCAGTCCGCACTAATTCCTTCAGAGAGGGAATTGGAGAACGCTGTAAACCCTGAGCAACAAGGAGGATGTGACTAGAAAGAGCCTCCTTTTATTGCATCTGCCTGGGAAAAGGCAGGGGTTGGATCATCTCTGTGTGTCACTCATGAGAGACGATTGTCTAACTAACCTGTTTTTAAGGATTTCCAGTAATGGAAGTATCAGGGTCCGTACAGGTACTTTGCTGTCTTATCACTGAAAAGTCTTTCTGATGTCTAACTTGAATCTTTAGTGCTGCTTTTTGAGTCTGTTACTTCTTGTCGTACTCAGTACTGTAGAAGAGGTCAGATGTTCTCCCTTTCTTTGGAGCAACCAGTTGCGTGTTTGGAGGTCGATAGGCATCGCCTTTCTCTTTGCTTCTTCAAACTTCACTGCCCTACTTCAGCCAGGTTTTTCTTATCAGTCCTGATTTTAGCCCTTCTGGTCACTCTTCTCTGGAGGGATACAGGATTACCCCTGACGCCTTGTCCGTGCTGACCAGGGCAGGAGCAGCATGACCATCCCATTAAGACGGGAGGTTCTGTTGATACAGCTTTCCAATTTATCAGGGAGCCTTCCAGGGCTGCTTTTTAGGCTACTCTTTTTTTCAGCTGTCTTGGTATCACATGTTCTCACTTCAATCCAGTTTGATTAGTCCCATGTGAGGAAATATCAAGACTTTCATAAATTCTGGCTTAAACATCCATTGCATCTCCTCCATCTACAAGTCCAGTGTTCCTGCTACGTGAAGGAATGACGTTGAGTTTACATGTGTCCTTACAAGGCCGTGTTGACTCTTCTCCTGCATTGCTTTTGAGAAAAAACTTTCTTACAGAATCATAGAATGTTTTCAGCTGGAAGAGACCTTCAAGATCATGGAGTCCAACCTTTTCCTAGCCCTATCAACACCACTAAACCACGTCCTTCTTGCCACATCTAGCGGTTCTTCCAGTGGACAAAACGTTCATCATTGGATGCGTTACTTCCAAAAGCTGTAACTTTCTGGAGTCTAAATAGCAAGAAGAGTCTAGTAACTGGTCTCTAAAAGCAAGAGGTCAACCAGTCTGTTTAGGTTTTAGAGAGGCAGCAAGTGACTCAGCAGAGCTAAAACCTTGCCAAGTTGACTTCTGTTAGGTTTAAAGCAGAGAAAAACTTTTGACAGCGAGGACATAATTTTAAGTGTCCTGTTACTTTTAGGCATTTTGTTAGCCTTGTGTGTTATTTCCTTTAATTTAAAACTCTTGGAAGGTAACGTAGGGGTCACACACAGGGAGTTATTGCAGTTTGGGCTTGCCCTTCACTTTGAAGTGCTGGAGCTGGAGACAGTCCAGGATCCTGTAATGTGCAAGTCGGGAGCTGCGCGTGGAAGGAATTGCTGAGTTCTCTGAAAAGTAAGGAACAAGGCAATTGCATCTTCTTGCCTTTCCTTCTTCTGATGCGTGTATAAACACTTGATAAACATTATTTTTACGTAATGATAGCATTCCTTTTTTTTTTTTTTCCTCAGGTGTATGGCTCAGTACACTGCATTTCCTTAAAACCTAAGGAAACTTTTGAGCTAGAAAAGAAAATTTCAAAGAGATTGGGCTGGAGGTAGAAAGTTTGTGTTTCTGTTTTAGCACTGGAGGTATTGTGAAACTCAAAGTGGAAGCTGTGGGACCTGGTCATGTGGGCCAGCTGCTACATCTTTGCTGTATCATGTTTAAACAATTGCCTGTCTTGTTTTAGGAGATAATTTTGTTGGTGGCTTTTTTGGCATTGCAGGGTTTGTGGTTTGTTGTTTTTTTTTTTTTTTTAACCAGCTCTAATTTTGCTTGGCTGTATTTATGAAGGGAAGCAATTGCTGTAAGCCCTAGAATTTGCCTGCCTAACAGGAAATATTTTCATGGTGTGCCACTTTCTAATAAAGCCTCTTGTCTGAGCCCCCAGTGGTAGGTGCTGACAGCATATCATCTGCCATTTTCCGGGCCCCTTTTTTCAACTCTTGCCTCTGAGGCGGCCCTGGCTGCGGTGTGGTCTCTGCGGTGGCCCTGTGTGACCCTGTGTCGTGAGTCACCGGGGAACGGGCAGTTCCAGGGATGTTGGGGTTGGCAGCTTTCCCCCGGTACGGGGTGAGGGGGCTGGATGCAGTGCTCGGTGAATTGACATCGTTTCAGATCCAGGAAACGTCATTCTTCAGCTTCGAAACTTGCTGCTTCTTGTCTCAAAGGCCCCACACCTGGAGACTGCAGCCACAAGAGATGCAGAAAAATCCTGAGAACTCAGAAACTGCAGGTTTTGGAGCATTAGAAACAGTCTGCTCTTAAATAATAGACAATCCCATAAAGGTGTAGAGACTTTAACAACCCGAGGAGGGTCTTACCTTCTCGGCACAATAGCAGGAGAGCACAGCTCTATCCAGACCTGTCTGCAGATGCTATCAGCAGCATTCATCTGTGCTGTGCAGAAATGGAAAATATTTTAATGGTGAGTTAACTAGGAGGCATATCCTGATCCAGCTTTTGTTACAATAGCAGATCGCTGCGGGCACTTATCAGGGTTGCTCTCGCTGCGGAATTTTAACTCGGGAGCAACCTTTTTATCTTCCTTCACAAAGAGGGTTTCTCTTTGTTCTTCGTGAAAAACAGGAGGCTATTTGTCTGTTTTCCTTGGATAACATTATTAAGGAAGATAATGCTGGAGAAGGAAACAGCAGCCGAATGCTGGTGGAGCACATTCTGTCTTTTCTGTTGATCGCAGATACAGATCCTTCCATCTCAGGTCTCGGTTAGTTCTGGATTGTCTTCCTCCCTGTTTCACATGGCTTTAGTTTTCTCTGTGGATTAAACTGAAATAAAAAAACCCAAACAATTGGTTTACTTTACTTACTGGAGCAGAGGCTTAATCTGTCTCAAGTTATATTTAAACATCAGGGCTGGGGTAGGGGTAAGGTGTCTGAAGAAGAGGAGGGTGAAGGAATGATTGGAGGGGGGATTTACAGCACCAAGGTACCACTCCCTGTTATGCTTCAGCCTACGCTTTAAATTCTTTCAATGAAACAAAGTCAAGCTTGCTTTTCTTTCTTTTCATTTTTTTTTCCCCCCTAAGGTGAATCGTGTTTCAAAAAATTTGCTTGTAGTAAAGAAAATGATAGAATTTAAGCCGTAAGATTTCTGAAGCTGCTGGTGGTGAGCTAATAGCCGTGGCCTGTTTATAATGTAATTACCTAGCTCTCTAAATTATTGCAGATTTCTTCATTAAAAAAAAAGGAGGAGAAAAAAAAAATCATCTCCAAAGCCAAGTCTGTGTAACCATAGCTCAGTAATGAAAGCTTCATTTATTTAAACTTCTTCTCTCCACATAAATGTGGATGGTTGACTGGAAGGAAGCCAAGTCCAAAGCGAATGTAGCCGGTGCTGTTATTCCCAACTGAGTCTCTAAGTGACCTGAAATTGTTCAGCGTTTTGCAACTGTTCTGAGGGCTCTCAGAGGCTGATACCTCTGCAAGCCAAGCATTTGATGATGTAAATGCCACCATCTTTAACTCTTTTATTACTGAGCACTGTGGAAGTCCTCATTGAGCAAGTGTATTGCTTTTCAGTGCAGGTGCACATCCCTGGGGTGATACTGGTAATGCTACTGGGAAGGGAAACAAGCAACATAAAATTCATCTCCATTGCTCAATATATGTTCATCAGATGAAAGATTTATCTCCTGGGCATTGAAATCTGTTAACCCTTTGATGCTGAAAAGTCATACAGCAGCCATAGAAAATGCAGAGTTAAAATCATATTTAAAAAAAAAACCAAACAACAACGAACCACCTGGTTTTAGTTGGCATCCCTTCCTTTCCTAGCCCCTGCGTGGTTGCTTTTGACCTTATTGTTAAATGAGCTAATACTGATAATGGTTCTTTTCTGTATTATGTTTGTATTATTTCACATTCAGTCATTTATCAGTCTGATCACAGAGGCAGTGAAGATTGCTGTGCACGGGGCTTTCCTTCTGTATCCCCCGCTCTTGGTGAGGGCAACAAGAAAAAATGAACCTTGCTCTGGATGTCCTGCCTTTCAGGGTCTTCTAATTTACTCTTCCTGCTTTCTCTGAAGGGATCTTGAAGCCAGAGCGCAGAATGAATTCTTTCGGGCCTTCTTCAGATTGCCCAGGAAGGAGAAGCTGCACGAAGTTGTGGACTGTTCTCTCTGGACGCCGTTCAGTCGCTGCCACACAGCGGGAAGGATGTATACCTCAGACAGTTATATTTGTTTTGCCAGCAAAGAAAATGGCTGCTGCAATGTTATCATCCCACTTAGAGAGGTAGAGTCGTTTGGTTGTTACATTTTGGGCCCTGATCTGCCGCCTTCTGCCGTGAGTGTCCGCTGTCAACTTGGCTTATCTGCAAACTGCCGTTTGATGACAAAGAGAAGGCTGCTCGCGTGTATCGTGCCTGTGGGGTTGTTGTAAAGCTTATTCTGGGTCTTACTGGGGCAAGAGTTCTTAAAAATATGGGTGATTCAACATGATCCTCAAAGTGAAATCAGGTCATGCAGCAGGAGGAGAGCACTGCAAAAGCAGAGCCTGCTCGCTCCAGGACTCAGACAGGTCCTCCCAACTCCACCAATGTGTACAGGCAGCTTGATGGGGATGGAAACTTCACCTTGGACACGTTCCAGCGATATAAAAGTGTTGATGCCTTGCCTGAGATCAACACTTGGAAGTGTTAAAGCTCTTCCTGCAGAGACAGATTCTAGCAAACCTGTGCATGCTTTGCAGAGCTGTAGAGCAGAGAGGAAAAGGGGACGATCTGGATGTGGTGACGAGCTGCCGATTTTTCCATGAAATCGGAGACTTACTTAGAGGGGAGAAGAGCACATGGGAAGGTGGTGGGAGTAGAAGAGGAGAGGGAAGCTATCAGCGAACACCTGTCTGGTCTGCTGTGGATACAAGGTTGTTATGATCTCTTAATGCAAGCTTTCCTTTCATCCTTGATTAAAAGGAACATCCAAATGATATCTGAACTCTAGCAACTTGACCTTTCAGTGTTACAGAAAACAATAAGAAAACAGTGTTATGTATTTAACAAGAAACAACAAAACAACTGTTTTCTCCATCTTCAAAAGTGTGAAGTTTCCTCCTCTGTTCCCCAGAATTTGATCAAACCGATCCTTTTCTAAATCTTTTAATCCTACTCCCCTTTCTTATCTTTCCTGTTAAGTCCACTCTCCAGAAGTGGGCTGCAAAGTCTTAAAAAAAAAAACAAACAACAACACTTTTTGGTGCCTGCTTTGAGCTTCTGAAGAGATCATGACTTTAAGTGGTAGCATGTGTCTAATTGAGGAAAGCCATGTGTGCCCATGAATGCTGTGTCTGTGCATTTTGGTACGTGAAGAATATTTGAAGATCTTTCTGTGGATACGGTGCATAACGTGTTTTCTGTAATGTTTCTGGAAAAGGTAATCAGTATAGAGAAGATGGAGGACACAAGCCTTCTGCCTAATCCCATCATTGTCAGCATACGGAGCAAGATGGCCTTTCAGTTCATTGAGCTGAAGGACCGGGATACTTTGGTGGAGAACCTGCTCCAGAGGCTAAAAGAAGTGAACTCCAGCAACCCAGTGCTCTGTAACAACTTGCAAAATAAGAATCAGGTACAAACTTCTGGGGTTTTTTGGGTTATGAATTCAATGTGTTTATCCATAGGTGATTTGTCCTGCCTTCCTCAGGGGCTGACCTTGTGCCAGTGCTGTCTGATGCCTTCTTTAAAGCCCTGCCCGATGGGATTCATAGAATGCCGGGTTGGAAGGGACCTCAAGGATCATCTGGTCCAACCTTTTAAGTAAAAAATTTAAATGAGATGGTCCAGCGCCCTGCCAGGTTGTGTCTTAAAATTCCCAGTGTAGGGTGCATGGCTTGTTTGGCTTGTCTTCCAGTAGCTAATGGAGACTTATAGAGAAGATGGAGCCAGGCTTTTCTTGGAGGTGCCAGCTGAAAGATGAGCGGCTCCAGTCCCAAGATGCAGCAAGGGAAAATTTGAATAGATAAAAGAAAGATTTCTCTTCAAGGGTGGGCAGAGCTTGGACCAGGCTGCCCAGAGAGGCTGTGGACTCCTCTTCCTTGGAGCTGCTCGACTCACCTGGACACAGCCCTCAGCAGCCTGATCTGAGGGGCTCTGCTTTGAGCAGGAGATTGAAAAAGACAGTCCCCTCCAACCTAAATTGTTCTCTGATTCTGTTTTTCAAATCCTAAGCGATGTAGAAGATTGTTCAGTAGCTTGTCCTCAAGGACACATAGAATTTACTAACAGTAACTTCTGTCCTGACATACAACTGAATGATAATTTGTGTAAAGTCTTGAGTAAGGCCTTTCCTCCTGAGAGGTACGAAAGCTTTTGATGCAGAAGTCAAAGGCTCGCCCAGCTCTGTGTCTTGAGGACAATTCAGGATGGTTACTGCTTTGCTCCTGCGTTGCAGAACAGTCCTGCCTTTGGATCCACGGGTGTGCTCAGGGAGGATGAACCTGTGCAGCTGGGAACGGAGGCTTCACAAGGCAAGGAGAGGAGCGAGTGTGGAACGGAGAGCAGTTATTTGCTCAATGCTGAGGCACTAAGGTCAGACTTTCATCAGTCAGGAGTGGCAGGCCTCGATTTTGGGAAGGTATGTAACGTTTTGGGGAAGCTGTAGGAGTTTGGGGATTTTGTTTGTTATTTAAGAAATGCTGGGGCGACGTTCAGACAGGTACTCAGTTTTTGTAAAATGAATGGAGGAGTTCGATGTGGGATAAAGGCTTTTCTATTTGCTTGGAGGGTTTTCTTCTGCCCCCATCCCATTTCTTTCTGGTGAATAATTACAGTTTTCCTCCCTGTGTGGTGAATTGCTTATGCAGACCAGAAAATTGTAGTGCTTAGAGCAGCCTTCCCCTTCCACTGGTAATGAAAATACCTTGAGGAATCTCTAATACGCGAAATGTTTCTGTTTACCACTTCTCCCATGCACATGATTCATTCTTTTAAAATACATCTTCTTGTTCCCAGTCTAGGGAGCAAATCAAAGAGAGCCTGTGGGATGACCATTTTGTAGAATACGGCAGAACCGTGTGCATGTTTCGCACGGAGAAGATCAGAAAACTTGTTGCTATGGGAATTCCCGAATCCTTAAGAGGCAAACTCTGGCTGCTCTTCTCAGGTGGGCACGCTTAGAAATGTGGGCTGTGGGCATCATCTGATTCTGAACATGGCAAAACATTTAGGCAAGAAATCTCCCCAGAGCAATTAAATGTCATTTACGTGGAGCTTATGACGCTGCCTAACAGAAGAGGGATGAGCTGAACTGAACTAATGAGTACAAGGAAGAACCCGGGTAGATCTGTAAAAAATTTATCTCAGGATGACCTGCCATGATGTGCAGAAGAGTTGTAATAACATTTTCTTCATCTGTGTAATTTAAAATTAACGTCACGCTTTCATAAAATAATGTTCATCTCCAGTATTTTTGCTACAATCTAATTATTGCTTGATTTATCCCTAGACAAATCGAATTGTTGCAAAATAATGACATCTTAAAGTCAGCAGTCCTGCTCCTGCTTCTTGTTGAATGTTGGCAGGGCTGGTAGAAACTAGCAGTGGAAAAAACAACTCATTTCGTCCAGAGATCTGGCAGAGCCAGAAGGAGCCTTACCATATGGTCTCAATTTAGTCCTTAGTCCAATATATGACATGTTCAAACATTGTGAAGAGTACTTCTTCACCTGGAGTTTTCCTCCTTGGAGGGTGTGAATTTCTCCCAGTACATTTCTCCCAGTAATACTTCCTGTTGGGAAAGTTCTCTGCTCGGTGCCTGTATTAAGGTGTTTTGACTGGTGTTGCATCACATCAGCTTTCACAGAATCATCTAGGTTGGAAAAGACCTTCAAGATCATCAAGTCCAACCACTTACCCTATTCTACCAAGTCTATCACTACACCATGTCCCCAAGGACCACCTCTGTACGGCTTTTAAACACCTCCAGGGATGGCGATTCAACCACCTCCCCGGGCAGCCTGTTCCAATGCCTGACAACCCTTTCTGTGGAAAAAATTTTTTCCTAATGTCCAATCTAAACCTCCCCTGGTGCAGTTTGAGGCCATTCCCTCTCGTTCTGTCATTAGTTGCTGGTGAGAAGGGGCCAGTGCCTACCTCTCTACAGCGATGTCTCCCCTCAGCCTCCTTTTCTTCAGACTAAACAGCCCCAGTTTCCTCAGCTACTCCTCACAGGACTTGTTCTCCAGGTCCTGCACCAGCCTTGTTGCCCTTCTCTGGACTCGCTCCGGCACTTCGATGTCTTGCTTGTATTGAGGTGCCCAAAACTGAACCCAGCACTCGTGGTGTGGCCTCATCAATGCTGAGTACAGGGGGACAATCACCTCCTTGGTCCTGCTGGCCACCCCCTTTCTAATACAGGCCAGGATGCCATCGGCCTTCTTGGCCACTGGGGCACACTGCTGGCTCATCTTCATCTGCCCATCGATCAGCATCCCCAGGTCCTTTTCTTCTGGACAGCTTTCCAACCACTCTTCCCCAAGCCTGTAGCCTTGCACAGGGTTGTTGCGGCCCAAGTGCATGACCCGGCTCTTGGCCTTGTTGAAGCTCACACAGTTGACTTCAGCCTGTTGGTCCAACCTCTCCTGATCCCTCTGTAGAGCCTCCCTACCCTCCAGCAGATCAACACTCTCACCTAATTTTGTGTTGTCTGCAAAATTACTGAGGGTGCATTCGATCCCCTCATCCAAATCATTGATAAAAATATTGAACAGAAGTGGTCCCAATACTGAGCCCTGGGAAACAGCACTTGTGGCTGGCCACCAGCTGAATTTAACTCCGTTCACCACCCCTATCTGGGCCTGTCCATCCAGCCAGTGTTTTACCAGCAAAGCTTTGCCGATGCTTGTTTTGCTTTCAAGTCACGTATTCTGCTAGGACTATTTCTTTTAGGTCTGGAAAATTCACAGACCTTGGGGAAAACCATCTTGCTTAGATCACCAGAATCAGTAGGGTTGGAAAAGACCTCCAAGATCATCAAGTCCAACAATCTACCCAACGTTATGACCACTAAACCATGTCCTGAAGTGCCACGTCTACCCTTTTTTTGAACACCTCTAGGGATGGTGACTCCACCACCTCCCTGGGCAGCTTGTTCCAGTTGAGCAGGAATTCAGACAACACTAAGTTTAGCATCATCCTAATCCACTGCCATCATCCTAATCCACTGCCATCATCCTAATCCACTGGCATCTTCCTCTTCCGTTCTCTTCCCTCCACCTTCAGATGCCGTGACGGATCTCGCCTCGCATCCCGGTTACTACGTCCATTTGGTGGAAGCCTCCATGGGCAAGTGCTGCATGGCGACGGAGGAGATCGAGCGTGACCTCCACCGCTCGCTGCCTGAGCACCCCGCCTTCCAGAGCGAGACGGGGATAGCCGCCCTGAGAAGGGTGCTCACGGCCTACGCACACAGGAACCCCAAAATAGGATACTGCCAGGTGAAAAACTCCAGCGCAGTAACAATTGATGCCTTTTTTTATCCTCTTTCCAGTTCTATTGTTCTCTTGGGAATATTTTTAGCGATGGTTTTGATAACTAATGACCTTTCACTTATGAAAAATACATAATTTTAGATATTACATTGGATTTACTGCGGAAAACACGCACGCAGGCTTAACAAAAGGATCTAGTTTAGCAAAAGTATTCCCTCAGCGTTTTGCCAACTGCGTTTAGAGTTGAAGGGGAGGAAGAAAATAAATGTTTCTGATGCCTCTGTGTGTTCAAAAGTGCATTTCTTGCACAATGCTGGGAGACAGTGCAAAGTAAACTGGCCTGCACAGATGAGATTCACATAGAGCTTTAATCTACGGAAGTTCTGCCCCTCTCTTCCGAAACTGGTAACAAATTATGGAAGCACTTTGCCCAGCTGCCCAGCTAAAATAATAACTTTATTCTGTGCAGCTCCCTGAATTCTGATTAACATCAGACCAGTCCAGATACAGGAGAGGGGGGAAAAGCAGCCCTAAAACATTTTGCGCTGTCGGTTACCTACTTTGTATCTGGACATAGCCAGTCTTGTGCTTTTCTCCATTGTTTTCTACTGCTCTTATTAAAAAACAATATACATGGGCTTGAAAAGCTTGTTAGGCCTTTGGGTTGCGGCCTTGTATTTGCTGTTGCCTTTTGCTTGGTT
This sequence comes from Baryphthengus martii, assembly GCA_013396935.1. Classification (NCBI taxonomy): domain Eukaryota; kingdom Metazoa; phylum Chordata; class Aves; order Coraciiformes; family Momotidae; genus Baryphthengus; species Baryphthengus martii. The sequence continues at coordinate 19,907 of VWZK01007647.1, read as the reverse complement.
TTTTTTTTCAGTTGTTTACATCATGTTAGGCTACTTTTTTTTTTTTCCTTGAAAAATAGCCACAATTTACCTTTGGTCAGGAGGATTTGCTGTCACTAACAAATCCCATTTTCTTCTTTGCCCTTGCAAGTCTATGAATATTTTGACCTCGGTGTTGCTGTTGTATGCCAAAGAGGAGGAGGCCTTTTGGCTGCTGGTTGCTGTGTGCGAGCGGATGCTGCCGGATTACTTCAACCACCGCGTGATAGGTGAGCTCCTGGCTCTCTTCTTGCAAACTGGGAAGGGGCAGCCAAATGGTACCGGGGTGAGTAAAATGCTCAAGGTCTTCTGAGGTCCAGAACCTCCAGGAGAAGTGGTCCACGGCCTGTGCAGTGTGCCGGGATGGCAGTGGTGGCCCTTGGGTTCCAGCTGGGATTGGTTTTGATTTGAAGAGTTTGAACTGCAGGAACTATAAAGATACGCTCGGCCTTACAGTTTGTCTTTTTTTTCCCTGGTGGTCAGAAGGTGTTGGCACTTTTGCCCGTTAGGTACAAGTAGAAGAGCTCATGTGTCTTGGGTAGAAATGTTCATTAAGATGAAACTAGGAAAGATCTGCTGGGGTGGCTATTTCTGGTCTGACCTGGCTGCTTTGCCTGGCTGCTGGAATAATACAGGCTTCCATGTAAACTGCCCCTTTGTAACGAGGGCCGATACAAACCCCTCTGAATGCGAGAAGCTGCTTTAAGAAATAAGCCCAGTCCCTCTGCGGTGTCTCCCCGGTACTGTGGGTGCTGCGTCACCTGTTCTTTGCAGTGCGACTGTTTTTAAGACTGTTGTGCAGGTGTCTGCCTAATGCACCGAGAGAGAGGGGCTGAGCAGCAGTAGTTGCAGGTGCATGGAAAAGAAAGTTATTTGTTCTTTGCAGTCACTTTCTCCTTTTACAGCAATGTTTGATAGCTCTCCCCTCTTTAACACCAACCTTACTCTTCAGCTGCAGTATCTGCTGTTACACCAGCACCGTAGCAAAGGGAGGGATNGGGCAGAGTAAAGGGGGAGGAGAACCTCCCTAGACCTGCTGGACACACTTTTCTTAGTGTCCCCCAGGATATCATTTGCCCTCTTGGCCACAAGGGCCCATTCCTGTCCCATGGAGAACTTCCTGTCCACTAGGACTCCAAGGTCTTTCTCCATGGAGCTGCTTTTCAGCAGGACAACCCCTAATCTGTCCTGGTGCCTGGTTTTACTCCTCCCCTCACTTAAGAGGAGGTGGGGGTAGGAGTAAATCCCTGGCAGTTGCAGTTCTGGGAGCTAGAAATACGTGGGCACTCTTGTGCTGCCTGGAGAGCAGGAAGAGACATCTGAGAAGATTTGCAGTGTTTTGCTTGGAAGATGGGATTGCCATTCCTCCCTGTGGAGCTTGTGTCGCTGCACAGTTATTTGTCTTGTTACTGAACTGGCAGGTAAGGTAAGTTAAAGCAGAGTTATTCCAAGGTTAGCTGGGTGCTTAGGGTGTTTTGTGGAGCTTTGGATACCATGGTGTTTCCAACCCAGTGGACTGGGCCCTGTAACTGTCCCACTTGTCAGAAGTTTGTTTCTTGTCTCTTGACTTTGAACTGCTATCTGGATGTCTTACCTCCATGTTTGACTCGCTCCTTCCTTGATTAAAAAAGAAACAGCTTTATCTGTCCTTGTGCATTTCTAGATATCATCAGCCTGCCTTGAGTTTCTGATAACATCGGTGCTTGCTGGGTTATTGCCCTGAAGTAGCATCCTCCACACTCAAACAAACTTGAGTTGTCCCACTTGGCTGGTCATATCACTGCCCTGAGCTGTACTTTGTTTTGGGTTTGTATCTTGCCTGTCACCATAGCTTCAGCCTATCCTGAGTGCTGATAGTCTTGATTGTCCTGTCTCTCTGTTTTTCCCATGACTGTCCCATGACTGTCAAAGAGGTACTGCCGCTCACCACAGTGCTACTGATCTTCTCCCCGCCTGCCTCTCCTCTGGTTCCTGTTCTTTGAGTTAGTGTTCGTGGCTTCTCACTTCAGTTGACCACCTTTTTTGATTTTCAACCAGCTCTTGTCTAAACTTTGTATTGTTTCCTCCTGCATAACCCTTCCAAGACCCAGCTTTTTCTCCTTCTCCGCACTGCCAACACTGGTGTCCAGATTTTGGTCTCTCTGTAGCTTGGGTGACCTTGGTACCCGTCACCGTGCTTTTCCTCTTCAGTGTCAGCCAGTAATTTCTACAGTCAAAACAGCTACTGAATTCATGACCTTGGTTACAACGGGCCTTCTTGGCTCCATCTTCTTGTGGGCCTTCTATGACATTCAAAAATCTTTTTTTTATTAATTCATTTATTTATAATTTTTGCTTTCAAACTGTAGGCGATTCAGTCCTACTCATAGAATCATAGAATTGTCAGGGTTGGAAGGGATCTTGAAGATCATCAAGTTCCAACCCCCCTGCCACAGGCAGGGACATCTCCCACTAGAGCAACTTCATGAGGTTGGCCTGGGCCCACCTCTCCAGCCTGTACTCACCCTTTTGACTTCTAGCATATGACCATCTCCATCCCTCAGCCTCACCAGCTATGACCGCTCTGTCTTTTCACAAACCTTTGCATCATTTCACAGCTTGCAAATGGGAAAATTCTGCCGGTGGGGTTGACACCCATTATCTCCTCCTTCAGGAACTTCCTCCAGCCTTCTCCCATCTGCAGGGCATCGGAGAAATTATAAGCAGAGAGCTACAAGAGAGACAAGTTGTACTTGGGTCAAGAGTGGTGGCAAGGGTCATGCATGTCCTAGTCTCATGTTACTTCGGCGTTTCCATCATCTCTATGAAGCAGCAGGACATCTAACTCCACTTCACCTGTTAAGACTGTCATCATCTTGCCGTTAGAATTCCTGAAACAGGGAAAACCTCACTTCATTTCTCTGATTTGCCTTTTCAGTCTTGGAGATGTTATTTGGTCATTTTGCATCTTGGCTCATCGTTTTTTGTTGACGCTCTGCTGTTTTCCTACCTCGTGATGGTTTCACGCTAAAATACATCAGAGGTTCAGGTCCTCAGATTTGGTGGTTTCTGGGAACCTAATGAAAAAGTGGGCATAAAAGTCACTTTGAATACGCCTGCTTGACTTCCAGCTAAGTGTCAACACTTAATTATAATGATGATCTTCTGTAAATTATCATATGATCTTCTGTAAAAGATCTGGGCAGCATCGCACATTTATTTTAAAGCTCTGCTTTTGCCAGTCTCTCCTGTGCTGCCTGTGAGCCTAGAATGATCTTTTTCTATGTGCCTGCCTCTCTGTCTCTGGCTTCCTTCAGACATCCCTTAAGCCAGCTGTATTATTTTGGTCTAAACTAACTATGGCTATTAAACTGTTTTGTGTTAAGCTTGTTTAAAAAAAAAAAACAAACAACCAAAAACCTGCCCTCTGTTGAGTAACCCCAGTCTGGTTTTTCATCTGTTTTCATGATCACCTGAGGTGAGAAGGGTATCTCTTCAAAGCAAAGCATCATGCTTGATGTGTTTCTCAAAAGCTCTTTGTATGTCCCTGGGCCCTTAGTTTTGACTTGTGGTGCTGTAGTGTTTGTTCAGCCACCAGCAGAAGCTCTTTGTGGCTTGATGTGACAAGATCTAAGACAAAAAATGTCATAGATGTTTTGGTTGGGTTTTTTTAAATCTACTTTATTATGATAAAGCCAAGCCAAAAGACGCTGGCTCTCTGCCACAAATTGTCAGGCTTCTATTCTGCTTTTGGACAGCAGAAGTTGTGAGTGCTAAGGGTCTATATGTCTCAGGAATTTCACAGCAATTTAAATTGCCTCATGATACTGGCCCAATATGGCCTATGAGAAAGAAATGAAACAACTTGAAAGGAAAGACAAGATAATTGGGAAGCTAACGGCACGTTATTTTCAGGATCTTTTTTGAACTTCTAGTGTCTTTGGTTAAAGCTCCTGATGTGACAGATCTGGTTTGTAGACAGAGGCCACTTCAACGATACGAAACTACTGATTCTGCAAGAGCTGCTGCCAGAGCAGGACTGAGCTGGCAGCTGAAATAGAGCCCAAATCTGCTGCTTTGGACAAGAGTGGTTGGGGCGGTTAGGAGAGCTTCTATCTGGGCACTGCAGAAAGATTTTGTTCTTCAAATACATGTATATATGCATTGAAATCTATATGTACACATATATTTGTGTAAATATTTTCCTTCCTGCTTAGTGTGTGTAGCCGTATCTGGATTTTCATCTTATATTTGCTTACCTAGAATGAAAGCTCTACTGCCTGCTTGCTTGAGTGGATACTCTGGAGAGGGATGTGTACTGGCTTCTTTTCATTGCACAGATCCCAAATCGACCAGCAAAGTGCTTGAAGAGATTGCTTTCACTAGCACTTAATTATTATGTGCTCTTTTAGCCAAAACCAACAGCTGCTGCTGTTACTGTTTCGTTGCACTCTAAAGGCCCTGAGCAGAACCAACACGGTCTTCTGGAAGTGTTGAAGCCCAGGCTGGATGAGGCTCTGAGCAACCTGCTCTAGTGGGAGATGTCCCTGCCCGTGGCAGGGGGGTTGGAACAAGATGATCTTGAAGGTCCCTTCCAACCCAAACCATTCTGTGATTCTTGCAGAAAGTGGTACAGTAAGGATTAGGGACGTGAGGGTTGGGGCTGAGATCACAGCAGGAGGAGAGTGGGATTTCTCGTTGTAGATCTGTGCATTATCATGTCAATTTAAAAGTCTTGCTGTTAAGAGTTGACAGTGGTCATTAGCTTTAAAGAATATTTTTTCCCCTGTGTCAGTCCTGGCTAATAACTGTTTCTTTACGACCTGCAGGTGCTCAGGTAGACCAGTCGGTGTTTGAAGAGCTTATAAAAGAGCAACTTCCAGAGCTGGCTGAACACATGAAGGATCTGACAACGTTAGCTTCCATCTCCCTGTCGTGGTTCCTTACCCTTTTCCTTAGCATCATGCCCCTGGAAAGTGCCGTGAATGTTGTGGACTGCTTCTTCTACGATGGGATCAAAGCCATTTTCCAGCTGGGCTTGGCCATACTGGAAGCCAACGCCGTGGATCTGTGCAACAGCAAGGACGACGGGCAGGCCCTGATGATCCTGAGCAGGTACGGCCACGCACGAGTCCTCCTTCTGCCGTAAAACAAAGGCACTTGGGTGCTGTTGTGACGTGGACAGGGCTCTGTAGGCACCAGCAGGACCCTCTGTGTTGCTCTGCTGCCGCTTCCACAGCGTTGGCCTTAAACAATGGGCTTTGTACATCAGACGAGTAGAGATCCTGTGAAATTTCCTGGCAGCGCCCAGACCTGCAGCGACCGCGTCAGCGTGCAATATTTACTGCCGCTCTTCGTGCCTTCCCCAGAGCGATGGGCTTCCTGCTCCAGACTTCAAGGAGACAGAAGTCATCTTCCTTGGGCAGCATTTAGTCGTTTGGCTGGCGTGCCCTTCCTCGGATGAGTAATCACAAAGGCATTTTTGAAAAGCTTTAGCAGCCTGAAAAGCAGTGGACTTCTAAGTCTGAGCCATAAAGCTTGTTTGCTTATTGATATTGAGAAAAGCACAGTGCAGAGTCAGCGGTGCTGCTTCTCTTTCTTCCCTTCAGGTTTTTGGAGCACGTGAAAAATGAGGAAAGCCCTCTGCCACCTCTTGGTAATCACCACGCCTTCTTCAGCGACGACCAGGAAGCCTCTCCAGTGACTGAAATCGCTAACCTGATTCATGACTCCTATGAGGTAAAATATTCTCTCTGGCTACTGGTCAGTTAAGTTAGAATTTTAAAAAAGAAAAAGGTTAAATTTGGCACAGATGTTAAAAAAGTTACAATCTTTACAGATTCCTTGACTAAATGCACAAAGTGAGGTGTAGAATAAATACCTACGCCGACAGACCAGTTAGAGACTGGGAATGCTTTTTGTTCAAGGACTCACACTACTTTAAATTTCCAGCAAATGAGAACTGCAAATATCATAAAATTCTATAAAACCCACAAGCTTCTGTTCCTCTGTTGTAGAAATTTGGAGACCACTCCGTGGCACAGCTAGAGCACATGCGCTACAAACACCGGATCCGTGTCCTGCAGAGCCACGAAGACACAACCAAGCAAAACGTGGTGAGGAGGGTGTTGTTTCCACTGAGGTATCTTCATGTCTCCTCTCTGGAGATGGACAGCTTTTTTAAAAGGCACCACCAGATCTTGAAAAAAGGAAGAATCGTTCCTGACTCTGCAAAAAGCTCTTTCCTGGGATGATGATGGGTTTGCTTTTTCCCTTTGAGGCCACGTGCATGATTTTCTAGGGTAGCTTTAACGGTAAGAACAACTGCAGGACCATCCAGCCCAGCAGCTTTTCTCTGACCACGGCCCTGGGCAGATGCCAGGGGAAGAGTCTACGGAGAGAGCGAGCGTGATGTGATGCTTCCCTGGCCTGCTGTGACCTGTAGCTTAGGGACTTCCTGCTTTTGTTTCTAACAGCCCTTGAGGGATTTCTCTTTTCTCGGATCTGTCCAACTGGGGAACCTAAAGAAGGGGGGAAAATTGCAAAGGTTTTTCAGCTGTACCGCGTAAATAGAGTCCCCGTGGGGCTCGTGGGCCTTTCGTGTCAGCGATGACAGGAGGAAAGATAGTCACTGACATGTTTTTTCTTTCTTTTTAAGCTCCGAGTTGTCATCCCAGACGTTTCGATTCTTCCAGAAGATTTAGAGGAATTGTACGACCTGTTCAAGGTTGGTCTCCCTGAAACGTAGGGGATGGACTTTTGAGGCTTCTGGGCTTAAGTTCCTGCTGTCGCTTTGCAGAGCTGGCTTGGATTTGGTGTCCTCTGGTCGAGTGGGATCTTGTCATTTTGTCCTTTCTGTGGATGCCCAGGTGTAAAAAAGGAATAATAATGTGCTGATCTTTCAAATAATTGCTTCAGAGTTTCCTTTCTAACTTGCTACTTGGAACTGGTCCATGAGAAATTAGGTTCTGGTAACTTTCACAGGCAGAATTAATTAAATCATACCTGGCTCTGCTCACTGGGAGCTTCACAGTATTTTTAAGTCCTGATCTCTTAATGCTCTTTAAAGGAAGATTCTGCTTTCCACGGGGGAAAAAATCCCCACAAACTTGTGTCCTTCCTACTTGCTCCCTATTTTCTGATAGTTTTAATTTTTGTTTAGAACTGGAAGTAGTTGCTATTTCAGTTCCTTTCTGTCAAGCTGATGTTTGAAAGAAATATTGTAAAAGAGACAGGGACAACTAAGCTTATACAAGTGCACTTGATTTAGAAGCCCAAGCATTTTGTTATTGTCCTTCCAGTACCTGAAGGGGGCTACAGGAAAGCTGGGGAGGGAGTTTTTATGAGGGTGTGTGGGAATAGGACAAGGGGCAATGGTTTGAAACTAGAGCAGGGGAGGTTTACATGGGACATTAGGAAGAAGTTCTTTCCTCTGAGGGTAATGAGACCCTGGAAGGTGTTGCCTGGAGAAGCTGTGGAAGCTTCATCCCTGGAAGCGTTGAAGCTGCAGGCTGGATGAGGCTCCAAGCAACCTGCTCTAGTGGGAGGTGTCCCTGCCTGTGGCAGGGGCTTGGAACTGGATGATCTTTAAGGTCTCTTCCAACTCAAACCATTCCATGATTCCTTTTGTGTATTGTTCATAGCCAAAAATACGGGGTACTGAGAATACGACTGTGGTGTGCTCTTCGTGTTGTGTAGCTTTGTGGCTCAGAGCAGCTGTGTCCTCCCTTCACTAGTGGTTTGTAAGGTGCTGCTGCTGGGGCTTGCTCTGCAGAGCTTCCCTCTGCTCCTTGCTGCTCTGGTTTTGAGCTTTGACTGCCCTGCACTCCTCCCCTTTCCTCATCCTGTGTCTTGGCGGTGGTTCCTTTTTCATACAATCCTAGAATAATGAAGGTTGGAAAAGACCTCTAGGATCATCAAGTCCAACCTGCTACTCAATGGCTCCATGATCACTAGACCATGCCCTGAAGTGCCCTATCCAGTCGCCCTTGGAATACCTCCAGGGATGGGGACTCCACCACTTCCCTGGGCAGGCTGTTCCGATGCCTAACCACTCTTTCAGGAAAGAAATTCTTCCTCATGTCCAATCCAAACCTTCCCTGGCACAGTCTGAGGCCATTACCTCTTGTCCTGTTGTTAGTTCCTAGGGAGAAGAGGCCAACCCCCACCTCACTACAACCTCCCTTCAGAGAGCTGTAGAGAGCAAGAAGGTCTCCTCTCAGCCTCCTCTTCTTCAGACTAAACAATCCCAGCTCCCTCAGCCTCTTCTCACAAGATGTGTTTTCCAAACCCTTCACCACCTTCGTCGCCCTTCTCTGGACCCGCTCCAGCACCTCAGTGTCCTTCTTATCCTGTGGTGCCCAAAACTGGACATGGTACTCGAGGGGCGGTCTCACCAGTGCCGAGTACAAGGGCACAATCACTTCCTTACTCTTGTTGGCCACAGACTTAGCTCTCTTGCTCCCCTGAGACAGCTCGTTTTGTTTGGACTCTTTGTTTTGCATCAGCCTGTCCCTGAGGGAGGGCTGATAAGGACAGGATCCAAACGGAGAGGTCTGAGAGACAGTAAATGAGCAGGTCAGGCCTGTGTAGCACTTACGCTGGATTTTTGAATCCTTTGTGCCTTTGGCTGGGCCAGATGTGGCCAGTAGAGTTTCAGTTGCCTACAGTGAATTTTTCCCCAAGAAACTGCCCGGTCTCCCTTCACATTTATTAATTATCTGTTGGAAATCAGGAGAGCGCTCAGCTGTTCTGAGGGTTCATACTTTTGTTTTTTTCTCATGAGGGCCGGTTCTTGGTCTTGTTGAGAACACCCTGGGCAAAGAGAACGTTGAGCATTCCCAGCACAGTTCGATGGGAATGCCTTTTTTTCTGCTGGTCACGCTCTCTCTGACACTGTAATCCCCGCTCCGATCTCTCCTAGAGGGAACATTTAATCAGGTGTTACTGGGAAACGCCGAGCCCGGTGGTTGAGCGGCACGACCCCAGCAGGCCGTACGCCGAGCAGTACCGCATTGACGCCCAGCAGTTCGCCAACCTCTACAGGCTGGTCTCGCCCTGGACCTGCGGGGAGCACACTGACGTCCTCGCCCAAAGGACCTTCCGGCTCCTGGATGAGAACATGGATCGGCTGATAGAATTCAAGGGGCTCGCCAGCTGCTTAGGTATCGGCTCCCCGCAGGGGTGGAAGGTGGGCAGGATGAGGAGGGTGGCACGTGGGTCCCATGGTATCTGCTCCGGGTGGAGGGTGGGCAGGGTGGGGGAGGTGACATGTGGGTCCCATGACACGTGGGTCCCATAGCATCTGCTCCCCGGAGGGGTGGAAGGTGGGCAGGGTAGGGGGGGTGGCACGTGGATGTGATAAATGTCGCACAACCAGCAGGGGCAGATGGTTTTCTTGAGCTTTGTAATTGCCCTAACCAGTGACCACTGCTAATTTTTTGTTTTCCGATCACCCAAAGACGATTAGATTTGAAAGACAGCCTGAGGATGTGATTATATTAAAATATTTCATTCCTTGGACAACAGTAATTTTGTGGAAAATATTTTATGAATTAAAATTATACTTGGGATTGCACGGAATGCTAGAGACCAGACTGTTGCTCTCAGTATGCCTTTGAAATCTCCAGTATTCCTCTTTGTGACTGCTGCTTGAAGACTTAAGCTGCTTGCCTTGTATGTTGACAATAAGCAGAACACACAAAATCTGGCCAGAAGGGACTGGGAGGGTTGGTCTTGAGGCCACACCAGCTGTTCTAATGAGATGAGGCTGCCCATCCCAAAATCTGCCTGAAGAAGAAAGGGCTGTATCTCAGCTGTTGCTTCAACCCACGGGACAGAAAAACTGAATCAACATCGAGAGCTTCACTGAAAATCAGTAAATCTGTATTCTCACCACTTAAGCTTTTTAGAACTGTTCGATGCATTGTATTGTTGAGTTTGATTCCTAGAGGGATACAACTTTAAATTAAAAAAAAAAAATCCAACAAACAAGTTCTTTACGTTATTTCAGTGCATTTAAAAGTTTAAAATCTCATTTCTACTGGTGATTGAAAACATGGATTATATGACATCTGAAGTAGTTCTTTCCTTTGGCCCTGTTCTAAAGAACAGCAGTAAGGGCTGAAGGGGAGAAGTATTAAGGATCTGATGGCTCCAAGGGGAGTTTTCTGTCTCTCCCCTCTCTCCTTCCTGTGGCAGCAAACAGCCTTTGCTAGATTCCCTGCCATCCTCCTTGGTGTTTTAAAACGATGCCGAAGCTCCACAGGGTAAGGAACTCCCAGTTTATTTTACAAAGACCAAACCAGATGGCTCTCACCTGCTGTTCCTCATTGACAGGCACAACTCAAAAAACATCCTGATGTAATATACAGGCCATACGTTTTCACGTATTGTCCAGGCAAACAACTATCTTTTGTGCACAGAGAGATGCCTGATTTATTTTAAACTGTTGGGAGTAAATGCTCTGGGCCACTTCCTTCTTGTTCTTTTTTGTTTTTTTTCTCCTTGCAGATGTCATGTATAATGGAGAAATGAATGAAAAGATCAAGTTACTATATAAGCTGCATATCCCACCGGGTAAGAAATCTGAAAGGGAAGGAATACCTTAGTTTTCAAAAAAAAAAAAAAAGTAATCTGTTGTTTAAAGCTTTTGGGAAAAGGCTGCTTAATGAACAACCCCTCTCTTGCTTTCTTCAGCGGGGAGCATATAGAATGTGCATTGACAATTAGTCACCACATTATAGAAATGACTCCAGTCAAAACTTTTTTGGTTGAAATGTATAGATAGAGGGTGTCAAGGCTCATAGGGTTACTTCTAGACAAAATCCCAACTGAAGTACCATTTTTGGATGGCTCGTGCTCCATGTGCAGGAGAAATCTCCTTATCCACCTCTTCATCCAGTTCTGATTATGTGACAAAATTTTGGTCGTGCAGTTTTTAATTAAATGTACCAGGCTTGGCAAACTTCCATCTCTCTCACTGCAGCACCAGCCTTACTTATGTTCATTTTACACTATCATTTAATGAACTAATGTTTAAAAACAGCCAATTCCTTGGCTTTCTTTAAATATGTAAATTTGAAGAGCAAAAATAACCATTAGGCCGCATTTGAAGGATTAATTATTATTACATTTGTTACTTTCTTTTTTTTTTGATAGCCCTCACAGAAAATGAACGTGACAGCCAGTCACCGTTGAAAAATCCTTTGCTGTCAACTTCAAGACCACTGGTCATTGGAAAATCAAATGGTATGTCCAGAACGGTTCTCCCAACGCATGTCTATGAACCCCAGAGAGCAGAGATGACAGAGTAGGGTTCATTTTGAAACGTCATTCTGCTCCACTAATTCTCCTTTTTGTGTTTTGCACCGACAAAAGGTGATGCAGCAGATTACCAAAAGCAGTTGAAGCAGATGCTGAAGGATCTAGCCAAAGAGAAGGATACTAAAACTGAGAAAGAATTGCCAAAAATGAGCCAGGTACGTACGTTAGAGGCTGAATCTGTGTGGAGAGAACTTGAAAATGAAATACAAGAGTTCAGCTCTTTCTGAGGAAGTGTAATTTCAGCCTGAGCTCAGATTCAGTTCTTTAGGTATCAAGGATCGAGCTCCTCTGATCCAGGGAGCTGGTGTTTACAAACTGTCCCTCTCCTCAGACTGGCTGGTGAATAGAAAGAATTCCATCCTCATCCTCACCTGCAGCCTAACGGGCTGGAAAACAGGCTCATGCAGGCTGGACAAAGCTCTCCTCCTCAGCCCAGAGAATTCCCAAAAATGCCTATAGCTCTTGAGTCTTCGCTGACCTCCTCTCCACCAAACTGCTAACTTCTTAGTCCATCACCAAGTGGGACTTGTCCTGTCTTAACCAAATGCTGACTAGAAGTGCACGAAGTGGCAGCTGAAGGCTCTCAGCATCTTACCACCTCCTCCCTTCTGCCAGCAGAGCTTTGTGTATGTTGTTGCCATAAGGAAACCTACTGGAGGGAAAAGGATTTCAAAACATTCTCTCCAGCCTGAAATAATCTGTGATGGGTGAGTATGGGAAGGAAGGAGAGAAAAGGGTTGAGAAAGGCAAGATACCTGAATTTTATTAGTAGAAGAGAAAGATCTGGGGAAAGCTGGGAGCAAAACTGCGGAAGGGACAGCCTGTGGATGGCTGCTTTGGTTGTAACTCATTCTCTTGAACAGCCACCAGTTTCCCACCAGTAACAGATTGTATCCCTTGCACTCTCTTTAGTTGCCCTTTGGTCATCTGGGAGGTCCTGATCTCCGTCTAAGCGGCAAAATACTTTTCTGCTCTGGTCCCTTTTTAACTTGCAGCACCAAGGTTTCCGAGCATCAGCGGGGCTTGAAATTTTTTCCAAAGCAGGCTGAAGTTATAAATGAGCCTGTAACTGTGCCCAGTGTTCTGCCTTCCTCTGCAGTGCTCTGCCCTCGCCTGGCTCCTACACCACTTACCACACGGCTGTAAGAGCCCTTTGATTTTGGTTTTTCATCCTTTACAGAGGGAGTTCATTCAGTTCTGCAAAACCTTGTACAGCATGTTTCACGAAGATCCAGAGGAGAACGACCTGTATCAAGCCATCGCCACTGTGACCACACTGCTACTTCAGATTGGAGAAGTAGGACAAAGAAGCATCAGCTTGGGGAGCGGATCGGACGAGTTCACCGAGGACTCGCAGCCCGAGGCCTCCGCTTCAGACCAGGACGTTGTTTTTACCGACGCTGTGAAGAGCCCTCAGAAGGACTCGCCGTCATCCCCTGTGACTGAAGGGGACTGGACTGTCTCTTTCGAACACATTTTAGCATCCCTTTTGACTGAACAGTCCTTAGTTAACTTCTTTGAAAAACCCTTAGAACTGAAGGCGAAACTTGAAAACGCCAAGTTAAATCAATACGGTCTCAGAACAAACGGAACGAGCTGCCAGTCGCGGGGTGACCACGCAAAACTGAACACCCAGTGGTAGCAAACCCGTCAAAAAAAATCAAATGCACTGAAATGATGCCAAAGCACATGCTCCAAGAGGCTTTCAGTTAGCAGTGGACTTGCTGATGATTTTGTCGGTCTGTGCTTTTCAGTTTAAGAGCTTTAAAAGCGAAAGGGTGTGTAGGTTTGTTTTGTGCCATGGATTTATTAATTATGTTCTTGTTTTGAATGTAAAAGGAAACATCTGTCGACAGTGTGAAGACACTGAAGTCCTCTTCCGCACTGGGACAGCAGAGGCTGGCTCCAGTTGTCCTGGGTTTTGTTGTTTGTTTTCGGTTTGTTGTTTTTGTTTGTTTTTTTTTTTTTTAAACGGGGGAAAACACTTCTCAGCTACTGTCCGCAGTTCGTTTGGGTTGCCTTTTTTTTGCACTAATACTGAAAACTGTTTCAATGCTGGTAATTGAAACTATTTTAATATATTTGATTGTATTCCGATTTGTACGTCTTGCTGAAATGTTAAGTGTACATGGACTGTGCTTCTCCTGGTGGTCTGTGAAAACGTGCACTTTTCAATAAACCCTTTTTGTACTGGACTTGCAGTGATTTACTGATTTAGGGAAGGTTAGGCCCTGCAAACTCCCTGGATCTGGGGGACCAAATACAAGAGGTTTACTTTATCCACAAGAGATTAAATACATCAAGGGCTGATCTGACAGCTGGGGGAGGGGAAGTGTGTTTGGCTTGTAAACAAACTTGGTCTTAACTTGCACTACCTGTGTAGCAGCTCTCTATTCCCATAGGAACAAAACAAAAACCATGAGGACTTTGCCACCCACCCAGGAACAATCGTATCTCCTCCATATTCCAGTCACATGTCACAGAAATCCACAGTATCTTTAATTAAGAAAATCACACCATTATGTACAAGCCCAGAGAAAGCAAGATACTTTAAGATGCTGTCACCTGTTCAACTCAATGCTTCACGGATCAGAGCTTGAAGAGACTGGACAATAAAACGGATCGACTTAGAAGTAAAATTTGGTTTTATCCTTTTATTGTAATGAAAATCAACTTAATTTTCATCCACATTGACTGTCTGTAGACCTGCAAAACAAGAAACTGTATCACCACCTGTTACTAGGGCAATTCCCTTTATATATATGCAAGTCTTCACGAGAAAGTGCACCTACAGTTTCCAAAGCCAGTTTGCTGATCTATTTCTGGACGAGCAAAGTATACAGGCAACTATTTCACTAAATGTTAACCCAAAAACTTCATGTGAAATCGATTCTGCAAATAAGATGCTTCTCAGATGACGAGCAGAAAAGGCTCAGCCTGCTTGAGCTTTTGACATCACAGGATGTACTTTGTATGGGAAAACTAACCTTAAAACTGCCTTAACAACTACAGCCTGAATTTTTTTTTATTCTCTCCAAACGTACGTGATTATTTCATTAAATCCTGCATTTACTTTTCAATCCTGATCAGACAAGCTAGCAGCCCTGTTCTCTACAGCAGAGCTAGCTGAAGCCAGCAGTCTGAATTTTGCTTTTCACCTGAATTTTGCATTGCAGGAGCTCTCCTGCTTTGCTGCTCGTACAGAAGAGCACAGCACAGAGGGAGAGAGACTGCACCCAACCTCACCTTTGAATGTTGTGACTGGTACGTAGGTAACCAGTGTGTATAACTTGTTTGGTGAATCTTCATCCTCATTGCGCTTTCTGGACAAACGCACCCGGATACGGTAAGGAACGTTCCTAACAGGAAGGTGAGAGATTCACTTCAGTAAAGTATGTATTGAAGCCTGCTAATCGATAGAAAATAAAAGAAAAAGTTCCTTACTCCACGATTACTACCTCCCCTCTAATTCCTGAGCTTTCCCTGTTTGTGCAAAGAAAAGGATGAGGCAATTCTGTTTCTATCTCGGCATCATACCAAGCAAAATCCTGTGCCTTACAGATTGTACCATTTGCCTCAGAGGAGCTTTCTGATTTGTTTTTGAGTTTTGTTAAGGTGAGCAGGTAAGATTTAACAGAGCCTTGAATAAGATGAATCCGTAACCAAGCGGAGCATAAAGTCAGAAGTGCCTCACAGAATCAGAATGTTAGGGGCTGGAAGAGACCTTGAAAGATCGAGTCCAACCCCCCTGCCAGAGCAGGAACCTAGAGTAGGTCACACAGGAACGTGTCCAGGTGGGTTTTGAATGTCTCCAGGGAAGGAGACTCCACAACCTCTCTGGGCAGCTTGTTCCAGGCTCTGTCACCCTCACTGTGAAAAAGTTTTTCCTTATGTTTACCTGGGACCTCCTCTGCTCCAGTTTGCACCCACTGTCCCTTGTCCTATCCCTGGACATTACGGAGAAAAGCCTGGCTCCATCCTCCTGACACTCGCCCTTTCCATATTTATAAACATTCCTGAGGTCACTCCTCAGGCTCCTCCAAGCTAAAGAGCCCCAGCTCCCTCAGCCTCTCCTCCTAAAGGAGACGTTCCACTCCCTTCACAAGCTCAGTGCCTCTGTGCTGGACTCTCTCCAGTAGTTCCCTGTCCCTCTTGAACTGGGGTGCCCAGACCTGGATCCAGTACTCCAGGTGGCACCTCAGCAGCACAGAGTAGAGGGGCAGGAGAACCTCCCTTGCCCTGCTGGCCATGTTCCTTCTAATGCCCCCCAGGAGGCCATTGGCCTTCCTGGCCACGAGGGCCCATTGTTGGCTCCCGGGCATCCTCTTGTCCACCGGGACTCCCAGGTCTTTTTCCCCAGAGCTACTCTCCAACAGCTCAGCCCCCACCCTGTACTTATCCAGGGGGTTTTTCTTCCCCAGATGCAGAACTTTACACTTGCCCTTACTGAATTGCATTATATTTCCCCCCACCCAGCTCTCCAGTCCACTACCGCTCCAAGAAATATGCTGTGAAGATGCTCATGAAGGACAGCGTGAAGATGACCAGCAAGCAGCTGGTACTAACAAGCATTTCTTACTAGAAAGGAAAACGGTGAGGAAAAAACCCACCAACAATCTGTTCTGTCAAATGTCAGCGTGCTGCCCAATCTATCAGAAGTCACGTGGGAACTGCAGTGAGCTTCAGACCTGAACCAAGACCTTATTCATGGGCACACAATAAACATTTCTTCCTCACAAAGCCCATGGAACCACAACTAAATTGCTCAGATGACTCTGCAACAGGCAAGTCACAGCTTAGAGTCTGCCCCCTAACACTACCCAAAATACGCTGCTGAAGGAAGGGACAAAATTATTTGTCCACCTCCTACCCCAAATGAAGTCAGGGTTTTGGAAAACTCCTGCTCAAAGTACTTTGCTCCAGAGTATGTGAAGGAACTTTGTCCCTTTTTAAGAGCCTACTTACTTACTAAATCAGGTGGATGCAGTAATTAAGACCCATTTGCTTTGACTTACTCCTTTCTTGAAACAAGTCAAAAGCATTTTCACCATGCTTGGATCACTGACTACGACACTGGCTGACAAGGTCATTTTAGCCCCTCCTGATCCTTCCAGAGGAAGGTATTTTACTTTGCCTACATAATCTATACTAACCAGTGAAAACTGCAGTTAAACTCACGCTGGAAAGACAGATGTGATGACTCCTCGCTCCACAGACTGCACTTCTGTTAGTTAATATAAATGAATCTTGGCCGGTACCCTCAACTACTAAGCTCTGAAGCTGTCACCTGGCTCAATTGCTGCTGCTTCATTGCATGAGAACTGGACCAGCTCAACAGGAAGGACAGAGAACTCCTGCCCAGAAGATCCAGTAACTTAGTCCCATCTTCCCACTTGGGTTTTGAAAGAAGAGTTGGCCGAAGCACAGGTAAAGGATTCTAAGTACATCTCAGGCTACACCTAAAAATCTCATTCCTAGAAGACAGTTTAAAAGAAGGGTTCATGTACCAGTACACCACTCACACTGTTAATCCCTACCAGTTAATCTAATATGGTTTAAGAGACTCCACTCCTCACAGGAGGCCTTTTGGACCATGTTCCCGCAAGTCAAACACCAAACTGGCTGCCTCTGTAGCAGGGATTGAACAGAAGCCATCATTTTTTGGCCCCCAAACTACTTATTGTTACTTTCAAGACAAGATTAATGGCCCTGTTTAAACCACACCTCCTGATTTCCTTGCACTGCATTTATTAATTCAGCCCGATCTGAAACCTAACCCTGCTCACACGCACTGCACAAATCCCAGGTACTAGCCTGGGACCGTAGGGATCACCAAAAAGCCGTGTTTCTAAAAACTGGGCTACGGCCGTATTACAATACCCCAAATCCCTTCTCCCCCCGCACCCTCTATCTCCAAACCCACATTTCTTCTTTCCTTTGCTTTATTCTTATTAGAGGTTGAAGGAAGTTCTTTCAGTTCCAGAGTTTACACGCTGAGGGAGCTGACCAGAACACGGAGGCGACAGAAAGATTAAGAAGCTGTCAGAAAGGAAGGTCCCTCTTGAACTGGGAAGTCTATGTATTTTTCTACCCAAGTGTTGTTCCTCCACACCCCCAGTTAGAAGGTTCTCCCTCACCCAGTAAGGTAAGCTGCACAAACCCACCTTATCCCTTTAGCCCAGACTGCCTTGTTCAATCTGGTGTCGATGCGAACGTCAGGAGTACCCATTTCCTTCATCGCAAATTTACGGATTTCCTTGAGAGCACGCGGTGCTCGCTTCTTGAAGCCCCTAGGACAAAAAAAACAAGAGATGTTTCTTTGGTTTCAACAAACTGCCAGCACTGGCCACTGGTTGTAACGTTCAACCACTGACGTTCTCCAAACATACAACCCAAGGAATTGTGTCCCACAGGAGTTCACCGGCTGCATCACAGTACGAGCGGCAGAGGGAGCTGGGATTGTTCAGTCTGGAGGAGGCTGAGGGGAGACCTTCTTGCACTCTCCCTGAAAGGAGGTTGTAGTCAGGTGGGCGTTGGTCTCTTCTCCCAAATAACCAATGATAGGACAAGAGATAATGGGCTTAAGTCGCACCAGAGGAGGTTTAGATTGGACATTTGGAAGAATTTCTCTACTGAGAGAGTGGTGAGGCCTTGGAACAGGCTGCCCAGACAGGTGGGGGAGGCACCATCCCTGGAGGCGTTCAAAAAACATGTAGATGTGGCACTTCACTAAACCACGTCTTGACCGTGATAATGTTGGGTAGACAGTTGGACTTGATCTTGGAGGTCTTTTCCAACCTTAATGATTCTGTGAGTAGACCTTTCCTCTGGCAGGCAGCTGCTAACCTGAATGTCTATGCCTAATAGAAATACACTTACGCAGGATAATTTCAGTAAAATTTTGCAACTGCAAGATCTCCTGGATCTAAGTCTTATTCAAATATGTTGACATTAAAACCTATCGTAATATCACTGCAGAAATCAGAGCCTTCACAGATGCACTGAATAAAAGGCCTATGAGAAAAGCAGGGCAACAACAGTAACACCGACTCGACAGGACTGTATCAGCACTGAAACAAATGGCAGAAGAACCAAACCTATTCTGAATAACAGCTGCTAAACAGCATTTGATGGTCACTTTCTTCACATGAGAAGAAATACCAACACCACCACCACAACTCGGGTTTTTCACAAGCATAGCTTGTGGGTTATATTTAGTATTATTTACACACTGCTGTGGCTGCTTAGTCCTAGAAATCGGGAGTGGGTGAGTGATTACAAGCCAGACAAGCATTAAAAAAAAAAGTGCTTCACCCCTAGTACTTGATGCCCCAAAAGAAAAGGGGATAACCCAAAAAGACAAGTGCGCAGCAGGGTCATCAGCATTAAAACCAGACTGAATTGGCAGAAATAACCAACAGGCAAGGCCAGAACATCTGATTGCCATTCAAAGGTACCAAGTGAATTGTCATTTAAAGGTACCACAGCCTCTCCTAGTCTAAATTAACTGCAGCAATTTCACCCACTGTTTTGATTTGGAGATATTTTGCTTCCACCCGACTGCGACCAAACACGTACAAAGAGAATCAAAGGGAGATGCATTTTCTCAACAAGTCCTCTCAAGGTCTTCACTCCTATGCAGCTGTACCAGGTACAACATCTTGTCAAGTAAAAAGTTGCTCTCACCTACACACCACAAATATTTTTAACTCAAAGCACCCCCCAAACGCCCCTTAACATACAGCCAATTTCAGTGATAAAAAAACCCCAGAACTTACACGCCATGGATCCGCTTGTGAATGTTGATGGTGTATTCCCTCGTCACCACCTCGTTGATGGCAGAGCGTCCCTTCTTCTTCTCGCCACCTTTCTTAGCAGGAGCCATTTGAGCAGCGCTGAAAAGCACCCGAGCAGGCATCAAACGCAGCCCCAGCTTCCCTCGGGCTTTTCCCCGTCACCTTCCCTGCCATCGCCCCCAGCTCCTTACAAGCCACATTAATTCCCACAGGCAAAAACTTAAATTTAAGCTTAATTCACGCCTGGGGTCGCGGCAGTTGCAGATTTTAAGCGGTCGCTTTTCAAGCATCACAAGGGCTTCACGCTCAGCCTCCTGACAGGCGTACGAAACGCATCTGAGGCTCTTCGGCCACGTCCCGTAAGACTGAGCTCCTGGCCAGGCCCAAATGTCCCTGACACCACCCCGTCCTCTTTCTGTATGTCCAAACCCCTTCCTTCTCCAAGGCGACCCAGGCGAGCAGCTCAGCCCGCCCCGGGAAGGGGATGACGGTGCCACAGAGGCTCCTTCCAGGGTCTAACGGCGGCTTACGGCTTCCCCTGCCCCGCCAAGGCCCAGCACGGGCCGCCACCCGCAACCAAAGCTTCGCAAGCCTCCCTAGGCCCGCACCCCGCCCG
>VWZK01007646.1:68183-113698 GCA_013396935.1 Baryphthengus martii | reverse complement strand
TTTTTTTTTTTTTTTTTTTTTACAAATGGGATGCTAAACCAGAGATCACTCACCTAATCTGTCATGGTAGATCTGGGAAGCCAAGAGGAGCCTGAGTCAGCCAGGTCTCTGAGGTCCCAAATTGTATTTAGTTTCCTTACTTCGTGCTCAGCTCAATAGGAAAATAGTCGCCTAAATAACTGTTCTTCATTTTCTTTTGTGTTAAAATCTCCAGACTTTTTAACAACCATATTCTAGATAATGGAAGGATTACAAAACCATTTTATATTAACACGCAAAACCCTCTGCAGATAGCCTGCTAGTAATTATTTGGATAGCGGTAACGCTACCAAACAACAAATCCTTTGTTGCAATCTCAGTTAAAATCACCTGCCTCTCCTAACCAGTGCAAATGGGCCGTTCAAAAGAAATAAGTAGATCTCTGAGGAATAATTTTAGTGCCTCCCTTGGATATGCTACATTTCTCAACAGGTACCTTTGAAGGTGAAGCCCTTACATGTAATAGATAGAAACGAACAGCAAGAGACAGAACGAGGCAGAACGACAGAAAGAGAAGTTTCTCTAAGTAACTGGGAAGAGAAGGGTCAAGGGAGGAAACATTTTGTTGTCTTGAAGTTGGTTTGAAGCAGTTTTTTGAAATGTTTTATGCTTTAATAATACGGCTGGGGGAGTGGGGAGTTTTTGCCTAGAATAAAACTGGAAGAATGATTCACCGCATGTCTGCAACTGTTCCTTGATCCCAGTTAAGTTTGACACCACTAACGCCTATGAGTCAGCGGAGGCTCCTTGGGATGGGCTTTGCCTGCCCTGTTTTGAGCCTGTTACAGTAGGATCTTTACCCAAGGCTGGAAATTGGCTCCCAGCATTGCCTGTGTCAGTTTTTCCTACCCACTATCAAATACCACCAGCCTCCAGTAAGATCTATGACTACATCCCATGTGTAATGGTCTATACTTTATGTCCAGGACCTCAAGGCTGTTTATCATCTCTTTGTAGCCAAGAGAACAGATGTTCCCATAGGGATTTTGTGACACAGTGTTGAAGGTGAACATCTGGACTGGTCAACATAGCCTAAAAAAAGGATGGCTGTCTTAGACAGCAGCCAAGCCACGGGAAGGATTTGTGTGTCGTGCCTGAGGACCCCTTACTCTCTGTGAATTAAGTTTAGAAAACAATCCTGCTTCTAAAAAGATATGATGTCATTTTGGGAATCAGAAAGTAAGGGAGCTCTTCCACCTCTGATGCCACGTTTTTCACATCTTACAACAAGTCTTCGTCTTGTTTGGTTCCAAGATTGCTCAGACGCTGAGCTGCTTCAGCTTTCTATCTTCAGTTGGCCTACAACTCCCTACACAACTGTTACAACATTTAAATTTTTGGCTAATGAACAGGTTTCTATCTTCTGGAGCCATTTTCCAAGAATTGTGATGAGCAAATGGAAATGGGAATACTTGGAGGCACATCTGATCGATGCACTTGCTACATTTATCCAGAGTTAGAGTGTTTTACAGTTCTCGTGATTTCTTTTAGTTCTATACCTAAACCTTGTTGTTCATTGGCTGGCTTTTTTTTTTTTGGGAGCGAGTGAGGTGGTGGTGTTAATGAACATCTTACTAAACAGTCTTCTCTAGACTGCCATAGGATGTGCTGCTGGCTGCTCTGCCAAATGGAGTAATTTCTGAGAGCCATTTTCCTCCAGATTTAAGTATCAGCCACCACCTCCCACCAAAAATATTTTATAGACACAGCGCATGGGCTCCTTCTTACAAGATACACACTGGTGAAGAATATTAACAAATAATTCCACAAACGTGGAAGCAAGATCGATTTAAGCTATTTGCCAATAGTCACAGCAAGGTCTGGAACAGGAGACAGATTTCGTTTTTTTTTATGTGAAAACAAGTGCATATGCATCTTCCACATTTCACTTTCAAGTATTCATAGAATCATAGAATGGTAGGGGTTGGAAGGGACCTCTGGAGGTCATCGAGTCCAATCCCCCTCCCAGAGCAGGATCACCCAGGGCAGGCCACACAGGAACAGATCCAGGGGGGGTTGGAAAGTCTCTAGAGAAAGAGACTCCATCACCTCTCTGGGCAGCCTGGGCCAGGCTCTGTCACCCTCACAGGAAAGAAGTTTCTCCTCCTGTTGAGGTGGAACTTCCTATGTTCTAACTTAAACCCATTAGTTCTTGTTCTATTGCTGGGCACCACTGAAAAGAGATTGTCCCCTTCCTCTTGACTCCCACCCCTCAGATATTTATAGACATGAATCAGATCCCCTCTCAGCCGTCTCCTTTCAAGGCTAAACAGCCCCAGTTCTCTCAGTCTCTCTTAACACGAGAGACCTTCTAGTCCCTTAACTCCTTGCAGTGTGAACTGTTGGGCAGTGTTAATGGATACTCCACAGATAAGAAAAACAACAACTTTTCAAATAAATCCCCCTGTCTGTAGCACTTGCACTGCTTGTATCGATTGTTAACAAATTGACACCTCAACTAAGACCAGCTTTGGGAATACAGAGCAAGGTGTTCGGAAGGTATTTGGCCAATGCTTAAACAACTCTGCAAAGCTCTTCAGAGGAAAGATTATCTGCTAAATTTTCACTTTGCAAAAGGTGATGAGTGGTTTTCCATGCCAGTCAATCTGAGCAAGCAATCTCCCCAGTGATATTGCCTGGAAAAGCAATGATTAAGGGGTTAGTTAACATCCATGTCAAGCACGGAAAATCATCCTTGCTGGTGGTGATCGCAGGGTTCTGGTGTAGAGGAACCTCATCCATTTAGCTTCAAATTGCATGACTGAGATGTACTTCACTTACAGCTGATGCTTCTTCCAGGATTCAGCTCTCAGCTTGGTACCGAAGGCTCCGTCTTTCCACGATCCGTCACGCCCCTGTGCCAGGAATTGAATGAAACACTCGTCTGTTGAATGCCGAGTAGAGTTTTGTCATCCTGGGTTTTGTTCATAAGACCTTTAACGGCGTTGTAATTATTTATCTTGGTCTCTGTCTCTTCCTGTGCCATGTGGTTTACAGTCATGGTCAGAGCTGGATTCCTCTTCGCTGATAGATGATACAGTTTTCTTTTGGAAAGAGGGAAAGAAATCCACTGGCATTTGCCTTCTGGCTTTCCTGAAGGTACAGAGGAATTCTGTTGCATCTGACCTCAGGCTATGCACTCATTTTTTTAGCTGCTGTTCCTTTGATTTATTACTGACTGGACAAAAAAACAAATGGATTTTTTTTTTTTTTTAAAAAAAGGCAGAAAACCCCACATATTTTTAAAATGCTTACGTAAAAGCTTTATATTTGTTTTTCCTGCTTTTAATGGGCTTCAAAACTTGCAATCTCAAACCTTGACATTGAGCACGTCCTGCTCATTGAGCTTACAGTGCCCTTGAACTTCCACCATGTCTTCAAATACAAGGGAAAAGTACATCAGCTCCTAGAGCCAAGCTCTCCTTCATTCAACAACTCAAACAAAGAATGGTTTTAAAATGCAAACGCATTGTTTTAAAAAAAAAGAGGTACAGGAAGAATTCCTATCTTGTCTGCTCACCACTTGTAGACATGACACTCTTAGCTTAAATTCTCTTTGCGAGCCCCCAGGATCCTAACTGTTAAAGGTTATTTCTTTAGCAAAGAATGGTCTTACAGAAAAAAAAAAAATGAGGTAAAATGCAGAAAAACAGCTCCTGTGCTGCAGTCTGGGATTTTGGAGACCTCTTCAACCCTGGCCACCCACCTCCCTACTCCTCTAGAGCTCTGAGAGGAAAAGATTGGAGCACACTAGTACTTTGGGATAAGGTCTTTTAACCTTTAAGATAACTTTGCCAGTGCTGTAATTACTGTTTAAGGTTGCACTATGTGATAATTCATCTGCAGGAAGTTTTGGGTGTCTCCATGTTAAAATATTGTTTTTGCTACAGCAAAAGTCCTCGTATGATTGTTGAATTTGCAGGGAAAAAGATTCAACAAACTGGTTTGTTTTTGAAGAGAATGCAAAAGTAAAGTGAAAATATTATCAAAGGGCTATTTGGGAGGAATTTAAAAATGCTTCCGCCAAGAAAAATACTTCTGGAAGCTGATGGCAAGGTCAATATTTGAAGGTTTTATTCTTTAACTTTCTTAGTAAAGTCTTTTCAGTACAAACAAAGATACCCTGTCATTAGCCTTCCACTCGGACGGTCCTGCTGGATTTTCTCTCCCATTGAAGAATGGTCATAATTCTTCAGGATTTTCATATGCCAAAAATTATATAAGTGAGCTGGAGGTGAAACATTCATTCCATTAGAGGGTCCTGTATTTCAAAAAGAAATGGCCTTTTAAGAGACACACAAGAATTTCCCTCCAGACCGGTCTTGTGAAATGCAGTGGTTTTGTCTATGTCGTGGTTTGGGTTGGAGGCCTTTTGATAGATAATCCTTTTTTTCAGTTGTCAGATACAGTCTAATATCAGTCTAGGGTTGCTGCTGGGGCAACAAGAACATTACAGTAAGTGCTCTACCTTAAACGCAGAAGAAAGAAACGGATTTTACGAAAGGACGTTCAACTACGCAACGAGCGGGCCAACAGAGGGACTTGTCTTTTATCAGCCTCCTTTTAATTCTGTTGACAGGTACAGTCCTTGAAGGCATCTCCAGAGGGCTGAGGGCACGCACGTCGCTGCCAGCCCAGCAGAGGAGAAGAAAAAGCGATTCCTCACAGGGTCACTAGAAAGGGCACTGTGTCAGGGCTGCTCAGCACCCCCCTTGTCTTTCCAAACGGTGTGTGAAGGAAATAGTAGTGGTACCGGCAGGGTGGATACTTTCTGCAAGGACCAGTATCATTCTTGCCATTCAGGATGGACTTTCTCCAGTGAGATCTTTCAAAAGGATGCTAAATACCCAAAGGTTTTATGGCAAATCCGTAAATAACCGTCTGCAGCCGTAGCACAAAACTGCCGCTGTCCTGAAGGGTTTAAGGGCTCGCTGGGAAATATCACTATTCGTTTTAAACCAGGGACAAAGATTCAGAGGGAGCCTGAGCATGAGCCTCAAGGTGCTGACGAGCAGTAGCTCCTGATTTCTTGCCTGTCTGGGGATGACTGATCTACCCTGGCTGGGAAGATGAGGGCTGGAGTTTATTGCCTTGTATCAGACGCTGTGGCAATTTGCGTCTGGAAACTTCTTAGGTCGTTGGAGGAAGTGAAAAATAAATTTGAGGCGAATGCTTGGTCTCCCTAATTATATACCCAGGTGCTTTACTTAGTTCAGAGGTGGGTGAACGCTCCACTTCAGCTAGAGCAAAATACTTCCATATTAAATTATTGGTTATGAATTCAGAACGTGAATTTACAGCAGCCACTGAGGTTATGTTTGGAGAAACCGCTTAGGTTTAAAACTAACATTTGCCTGACTTTTCCAAGTCTTTGTTCTCTATACTCCTGGGATTTACACTGTGCTTTTTTTCTTTTTTTTTTTTTTTTAAGTTATCCATCAATTTTGAATGTTTGAATAATAAGCTAATAGCAGCTTTTACAGCTTTGATTTAGACAATGCTCTCAGCTGATTGAGGAAATCTACGGAGGCAGTAGAGCAGTTCATGCCCATGTATCAACCTCAGGATTATTTTTTCTGTAGCTGCTATTGTTGTTGAAGAAGTAAATCGCTTTCTCCAGTCTAAGCCAGAAACTTTTCTGCCTCACTGCATCAGGAATTGGAAGAGTTGCCACAGAAAGTTGAAATATCAGTTCTAGAGGATGTTGCTCAGTCTAAACAGTAGTGAAAACAAGGCAGGTAAATTGAAGTTGTTTTTCTCTGTGATCTGAAGGCGATCAACTCTGATGACCATATCTGTGGTTTGTGATATTTTGAAAATGCCTTTTGAATTTAGAAGACCTGGCTTTTTATCAATGTTGCTAAAAACGTAGCTGGTGCTATTCAGAGTTCTTTCCAGGATAGCATTATTAATAAAGATACTCAAGCAGGAGATCATAAATTACTCTTTTTTCTACAAAATAAGTCTGTCATGTGGCTTACCATGCCATGTCTGGGGAATTCATCTAGTGTAGATGCCTCTTCATTCTCTTATGTGTTAAAATATGGGTTCCCTTTGGAAACAGATTGGTATTTCATTCCCAAATTCACTTGGAAATTAGAAAGCTTGATTTCAAGGGGAAAATGCCAAATGTTGTAGTGATGAAAACATAAAAAAAAAGTTTTCAACACTTCAGATTCTCTGGAATTAATGTGCCATCTCCTTTGTCCTTCTTATCACCTCTTTACATACACTTAGGGGAAAGAGGGGAGGGGATCGAGGTGCAGGATTTGATAGCTCAGACTTGGTAAACCTCTGCAAGATCACATAGCAAGGTTGGCAGAGACCAACATTTTGGTACCCAAACACCCTTGGAGTCAGGAAGAGGAAGGTGCTTCCTAGGATCTTGAGCCCTAGGAACTTTTGGTGCACACCAGAAACAAGAGGGCTCCTTGGGGTGCCTGAGATGGAGAGCAACTTGGGGTGGTGGGGAGCCAACTGGTACCACAGCTTTCTAGTCCTCTGCTAGCTACGGAAACATAAATTATCAGTTTTCTGTATTTGAAGTCCCTCCTAGAAAGGAAAATTGTGCTTGGTGAAAAGATGCTTTGAATGCAAATTAAACCCCTGACTTTGTGAAGGAGTCCATGAGTAATGACTTTTCGTACTGCTTAGGTTTAAAATTCCTCAGGAAGAGTGGTTAAAATGCTTTAAGTGCTAAATTACAAGTTAGCTTCCCAAACTAATTCAAGTGGATGGTACAGCAGATCGCAAACCAAAGTTTGCAGCTTTTCCTTGAGAGGCTGGTCCCCGGCCAGTTGAAGCTAACTGGAATCCTTCCAATGAAGGATTCTTTGGAAGATGAACAATATGTAAGTGCTTATGTCTTTTTAATCTGTGCAGGAGATGCAAAGAAAGGGGAAAGCAATGAGTGGATTCGGAGCCTTGGGTCTGAGGTGCAGTGAGCACAAAGGGAAGCAGGACATAAGCTCTGGAGAAACCGGCTGCTTCATCTTGCTGCTGTCGGGAGCGGGGAGGAGAGGCAGGAGCGGAGTCTGTCGCTGTTGGGAGGCATCATCCCCCATCCACAGCCCTCCATCCATTGCCACCCTCGCCCCTTGCTCAGCCCTTTGCATTTACACATCATTTGACACCAGCCTGGAGCAGGGCTGTGTGTGTTTAGGTGGCAGGGGCTGAACTCGGTGAAGAATTTGCCAAAACTGCTGCGTCCGATCATTGCTACAGCCACGGAGTGTTTAAAAATACGTTACATTTTAAAGTACTTTTTGCAGGGCTAGAGGCTGAGATCTCAAGCATTTCAGAAAAAAAAAAATAGAAATAATGTTCTGAAATGCTGGACATCTGCATCCTATAATGGCAAAAATGCAAGTGTAAAACTGCGCTCCTGTCTGCTCAAGCTCCAAGGAATGAATGATGCCCGGACCTGTAACAACGAGAGTGTTTCCCACCAGATTTCTAGGGGTTTAGATGAAGTTCAGTGGCAGTCTTGGTGAGAACATCTGCTGGGAAATCATTAGCTCAGGCCCAAAACACACCGGCTGCCGTGCTGCTTTCATCAGAAACACCCACGTGGCCAAAACCCGAGCCTTCCCTGTGCCCGGCGCTGAGCTCATCGCCGCCTGCCTTGCGTGACAAAATTCTCTCCGCTTTCTTCACGCAGAACTGATGATCGGGCTCCTTGTCCTTACTTTGCTCTTAAGTTCAAAGCGAGGGCAGGGTAAGATCCTTTCGAGGTGCCCAGCGCGCACGCTCGCTCTGAGCAGGCTGCTGGGAGAGTACCATCCGATCACTGTGCGGCATCTCTAAATACTCAATGGGATTCTTTGCTCGTTCGGAAGTCTCTTGGTTTGTTACCTGTCCTGGTTTGAGTTAGACCAGAACTAATTCTGGTCAGTGATTTTACTTCCCGGCTCAGTCTCTTCTACATCACAGACAGGACAAGTGACCCAAACCTGACCAACAAGGGATTCCATTCCATGCACATCATATTCAGGATAAAGCTGAGGGATCACAAGGGTCAATCTCTCTTCTCCTATGGGTGGCACCCAAGGAGGACTCTGTCTGTTCTGCCTTCGGTCCCAATCTCTGCATTCCTGAATCCCATTTCCGAATCCCATTCCCATCTCCCACTGAGGCCAGTCTGGGACTTTCCCCATTGCCCGTCCTGCAGCATCAGTGGTGACATCATCTTCATCCTGGGAGTTCTGTATTGGCTTTGTATATATTTATATATACACATTTCATTATTTTCTTATTAATATTACTATGTTTTTTCTTTTCATTGTTGCTGTTTCATTAAAGTTGTTTTGGTTGTGGGTTTCTTTTCCAGCCCCTAAGTCTGTCTCCCTTATTCCCTTTCTCTTTCCCTTCTGGAAAGAGAGGGGAGTTAAATAGAGAGTGTCTGTCACTCTGTTAGTGGGCAGCACAATCTCAAGCCATGACGTTACTGTCGTTATCATTTGATTG
Organism: Baryphthengus martii; assembly: GCA_013396935.1. Lineage (NCBI taxonomy): Eukaryota > Metazoa > Chordata > Aves > Coraciiformes > Momotidae > Baryphthengus > Baryphthengus martii. The sequence continues at coordinate 105,193 of VWZK01007646.1, read as the reverse complement.
TTGGAAGCCTGAGCCTGGTATCTCAGCTGCAACGCAATGAGTGTTCATGGTAAAATTCCCTTCCCCACTCCCTAAACTTACCCACTTCCTAAAACTCCCACATTTACAGACTAATGCTTGTGGGCAGACCTGGACAGAAACCATCTGTGAGTGTAAAGCAGCATATACAATGAAAAATATGTAGCTTACAGGGTGAAAATCCAATTATGTGGCTTCAAACAACTATTTTCTCTGAGCTGCTGGAGAGGTGGAGGTGCTCACATCAGCTACAGCCTAGTTTTGCCTAAAATAAGGGCTTAAGACACAAGACTAATATAGAAAAGTGGGGCTGTAACTTTACTGGAACTGGAAAGCTGGCCATAGCCAAGATGGTCTCAGGGCAAATACCTCTGATGAATTTCCTGTCCTTGGACAAAACCCCAAATCTAGATAAAAAGCTCCTCCTTGCTTCAGGCAGCCTGCTTGTTTGCCCACAGAGGTTAGGCTGGGTGTCAAGACCTACTCCCAACTGCTCATGCTGCTTGAGGAAGCCACGTGGCAAGTACCCTTCTGCTGCAGGACAGGATCCAGTCCTCACTGTGCAGAGACTGGTCCTCAGCAGCCTTTCCTTGCTTAAATATCAGCTACCTGTCAGTCATAGTCTTTGGAGCTGGCTTTCCAGGAAGATAAAAACGCTCTACGCACCATCATCGATGCTGGGCACATGGACAGAGTTGTCTGGGCAAAATGCAAAAGGCAGCAATAAAAGATCCCGCTGCTGCGAAGCCTTCCTGGCCAGCCTGACGGAAACCAGCCTAGGGCCGGAGCAGCCTGTCGGAGAAGGAGGCGGAAAATTTCACAAAGAGCGAAAAGCTTGAATCTATGGAAGGAATCTGAGGAGACAGCCCTGCCCGTGGTGCGGAGCCTCGTCTTGTCCCACCGGCGAGAACCACGATGGGGTCTTGCAGCATCTTCACCACGCCATGGCACCAGGCAAGTCGAGGGAAAGGAAATCCCTTGCTAAAACTTTTGAGTGTCTGACCAGGAGTTGCAAAGAAACAACTGCACATCCCCTGGCAAGCTCACACACTTTAATTTTAGGGGATTTAAGCTGCTCTCATGATATGTGGGAGCGTTTTTCTTAAGTCTGGATGCTCGGGGCTGGCAAAACAGCCTCGGTGGATGATATTTGGCGCTTCGTGTATTTTCCATGCGGGGTGAGCCAACAAGCTGGAGGTGGCTGGGGCTGGCCAAGTCCTCCTCCCCGTCCTGCAGACTCACCGAGTGCTAAGGAAGCCCCATGAGTGGCTGCATGAAGGTGGGAAGGCAGTGGTGTGGGGAGAGGAAACCTTGGCCGCCCATTTCACCGCTCTTCAAATGGCTCCTACGATCCAGGAGGAGAAACTAGAGAGGAAAGCTGTCCCTGCACCCGCAGCCTGGCTAACAGGAGACCATTCTGCTCCAGCCCGACACGTGATGGTCCTTTATTTGGACGCAGCTTTTCTCCCACCCCCTCACCGCCGGTGATGAAAATCCCTGAATTTGTCCCAGCAGCAGCAGTACCTGACCGTGTGGAAAAGGACAACTGTCTGCTGCGGAAAGAACACCAGATCGGGCTGTGGTTACTGACCCTGTCTGCGGCTGAGGGCTCTGCTGATGGAGGAGCCTACGGCCAGCCCTCGGAGATGCTCCCGCCTTCCAGAGGTGGCTGGCAGATGTTGCTGATGTCTTTGGCTGCCCTGAGTGTCCCTCGTTCAAGGCTCTGCACAGAATTCTCTCCTCTGCCAAGAGGTCGGAAAAAAAGAAAAAAAAAAAAGGGGAAAAAGAAAAGAAGAATTAGACTTGCATTAAAAACAAAAAAGAAAAAAATTGGAAAATATGTTGCTTAAAATCAACCCCCATTTAAAAAAATGAGTTCAAGATGTTGTCACTTCCTGAGCCAGGAGACATTGGGAGCACAAGGCAGGAAGCCTGTCCAGCCCCTGCACTCCCCTCGGACCGGGACAAGTTATTGTAGCGTGGGTGAGATTAAAAAGGTTCAGAGCACCCAGACCAAATTTTCCTTCCGCTCTGTGCAGTGTATGTGTAACCCAGTCTGTGACCTGCACCGACCAGGGGGACGGAAAAGCAGTTTATGTTGGTATCTAACGTTGGGTACAATGAATCCTACCAAAACTACCCAGATTGCAAAGGTAGCTTTGAAAATATCAGAGAATTTTTAAATTAAGAAACCAAAATCTATGACTTTTTTGTTGTTGTTGTTTTATTACAGATACTCAGCTTAAAAATTCCTGCTGTACTGAAGTCTTTTATTTATTTTCATTAGAGAGATATGAAATGAGTCACAAAGTTGTTGCCCTACATGCCTGTTTGCTTGCGTAGGTTTTCTCCAGAAGACGGAACTAAGTATTACTGTGCTTTAGGTTATTTTTCAATCTATGTGCTACTTTCCACACTAAATGTAAAAAGATTTTCTAGCCAGGTAGGTCTGCTACCTTTACCCTCTCTCTCATTGGCACATCTGCGTTGCACATTTCTCATTGAAACAGAAACAATTCCTACCTAGAGTTTCTTCCTAAATGGAAAATATAAGCAAAGAAGGTCAGAAAAGACGAGGTGAAGCAGAATTTCTAACCCTACAAATCCATTCAAGCCATAAATAGCAAGGTGATTTGGTTTCTTAATGCCTGCCATGACTGTAAAACCAGTAGTAAGGAGTCTCCAACGCTGGAACGTTGAAGATTGTATTAAGGGTTATGAATATCAACCAGAACTCAGATGTTAGAAGTGGGGATATAAACCAGGCCAAAGCTCTGCTGGCTCTGAAGAAGTAAAGGTTAGGAGCAAGACTCGCTGAGCTTACGCCAGAGAAATTCTCCTTTGAAGTTCAATCATTCCACGAAATCCACCGCACCTTGTCGGTGTGCCAGCAGCTTTCACAAAGGCCAGGCATCGCAGCGGGACATTTTCCTGCTCGCCCCGTGCAGCCTGGCGCTGCGCACCGAGGAAAAGCAAACATGCCACGTCTCAGACCTTCAGGTCAGGCTGAGAAGTTGCACGCTGGGCACTACAACGGCAAGGAAAAAAAGGGACAGTCCCTGCCCAGGAAGGTAAAGCTTGATGGCTTTGGGTTAACCCTTCTGTTGGAATTTAAAGGGGCCCATTCGCAGTCCTCCGGTCAGAGCTTGGGTCTTGTTTCGAGTTCATTCACCTTGGACAGCTGTGTAGCTCAGTAGCAGGACGTTCTGGTGTGAGCACAGCATTATGTGCTGGATTTTTCAGTAGGTTACCTCAGTGTCGCTGTTCTGGTTCAGGTCTTCCCCTGGCGTCCTTACAAACATCCCTGTGATCTAAGCTTGGGTCCTCTCAAGGCATGGGATCCAAGTGGAACTGGTGATCCAGATTATTAAGGAGCGTTGGAGTAGACGATCTTTCGAGGTCCCTTCCAACCCCTACCCTTCTGTGATTCTACGTGATTCTGTGATTAACAGAGGAAACCTCAAGGACCAGGGACCTCTTGAATTCACACACATGCCTGTGGGTGCACTACAGCTTGGGAGGCCAAACATTACCTCTTCCGTTAGGTCAGGACAACATTTTGTGGTGCTCCAGATGCACGGAGGTAAATCCCACGGTGTCCGTGCACCAAACAGGACACCCAGGCCACACCAAGCCCCTGAGTGATGCTGATGAGCACCGAGCTGAGCCCAAGTAAAGAAAACCCAATTTGTGCAGAGCACCAGTTAGCACAGCTCCCGAGCCTTGACCTTCTGAAACGCACTCCTTGGCAGCCTCATCTGCTCTTTGCTTCCGTTTTCCTCTTTTTCACGGGAGCCACGTCTTTAATGGCAGCGAGTGCCACCCCTGCGCGCTCTGGCATGTGCTCGTTAGGGGCTGCTGAGCTCCCGGCAGAACTCCTGCCAGGAGGTCATTAATTACAAGAGCGGCGCGGCTTCCAGCTCTTTGATGGCCTGTGCTTATGCAACGGCGGCCGGCGCTGGCGGCCGGCCGTGCCTTGCAGGGTGACGAGGCGATGACAGCAAATTCAAGGGTGCGCTTGTCCACCGATGACGCGAAAACGTCTTGCTTTCCTCACGCCAGGGAGGGGCCAATGTTAGCACTCAATGGCATGATGTCACATGTCACCCTGGGGTGGTGGAACCTCCCCCCCAGCAAAGTGGAGGAGGTTCACATTTTGGTTTTTGTTTCACAGATTGTTCATGTTTTGTTTCAGAGGTTGTTCACTTTTTGTTTCAGAGGTTGTTCACTTTTTGTTTCACAGATTGTTCACGTTTTGTTTCAGAGCTTGTTCACATTTTATTTCAGAGGTTGTTCACATTTTGTTTCAGAGCTTGTTCACATTTTGTTTCAGAGCTTGTTCACTTTTTGTTTCAGAGGTTGTTCACGTTTTGTTTCAGAGCTTGTTCACATTTTGTTTCAGAGCTTGTTCACTTTTTGTTTCAGAGGCTGTTGACCAACACTGAGATCAGCGAAAAGGGAGATAAAACTGTGTAATGGGGAGCTCTCCACTCTGGGCCTCGGAGCTCCCCAGTGTCTCCAGCCCCAAAAGGGTTGTTTGCCTGGATTTCACGGATAGCAAATGGTAGGTAAGACTTAGCAACTCGCTCGGCACCAGCCAGCGTAGCTCCACTGGATGCTGTGGACTGATACCGGTTTGTGCCGTGCGAAGATCTGGCGCATGGTCCTTTGGGCCTCCTGATTGCTGTGAGTCATCCACATTCCAACTGAAAAATAAACCCATTATAAGACAGCTTAAAAATGTAAAATTAGTGCTTAGTTTCTTGAGTGCTAGCATCAAAACCGGCCAGGGCAGCTATCTGTAATTTTCAAACATCTCGAGAAGATTTATAGAGCTCATGAAAACACTCTTTTCCATCTCCCAGGTGATCTAGCCTTCCACTTGCTTTTTAACTTCAGTCCATCTTCAGATTCTGTGGAAACAGCACTAAAGCTAAACACAGAATGCGAGTGAGAATGAGCTCACACCATCTGCAAAGGCTTTTCTCTCCTGGAGATGCCGTGTTTAACTTGGGAAGACCCCGACCAGGGCAGAGGGAGTTCACATGAGAAATGTTTTGTAATAAATGGATTTTAAGCATCACACTCGCTGATATCCTTGCTGGGATTTGCTACAAAGGACCATCAAAACAGAAACGAGTTTCATGAGCAGATGTCAACCTTTTTTAATGTTAGACTGAAACAAAGCTTTGTAGGAAAAGGAAAACAGAGGAATAAAATTGGGAAAATCTTAACATAATGATCATAGCAGCGGTGGAAACTTCCAAACATGGTGTTATAACCATTGCCTCTCAGATGAACAGTTTTCTTAGGGATAGTTCCTATGGAAATAACCACGAAAATAACGATCAGTGCTTTCATTCCTGGCAATTCCGTATGTTATCCTTGTATCTTACATGGATGTATAACATGCAGCTGTAATAAAAGACGCTGTTGAGAGAGAGGGCTGAGATGTTCTCAGCTGCCATCTGAAAAGGGGTCAAGCATTTTAGTACCATGCAAGAAATTTTTACCATACTCCAAAAAATGGCAGCAGCGGGATGGAGTAACTGGAAAAAAAGAAGGGGTATGAGAGAGCTTGGAGCCAAGGCCAGCCATAGGGTGGGTAGAGAAGGACTTCTGACAGGGAAGTATAAGCTTGAGGTTGAATGGATGACAGCTGAGCTCTGCAGCCACTGCAGATCACTCAAAATAAAATACTGGGAGCTACAGAGCCAACGAGTCTGTGATCTTCCAAGAACTGCATATACTTAGGACACTAGTTTCCCTTCTTAGGGTTTTCCAGTCTTCCAGAAAGATATTTCACAGAGGCAAATAAAAACCCACAATGAACAAATAAGGAGCCCAGATCATTGCCATGTTGGACCTGCAACCAGAGATATTTGATTGACTCTTTCATGACACTCCGTCATGCCCATCTGCAGATTATAGAGCCCTTGAGGCTCCTGAGCTTGAATTGGCCGCTGGGATGTCTGTTTTCCTGTCACACTTGCCAGGAAAACATGTGGCTGAGAGTCTGACCTGAAGGTGAACACTTTATTTCTGTTATCTGATGCTACACAACGGGCGAGAACAGCTTCTCACTGGCTGTCAACGAAAGAAGAACTCCCTGGATTCATTTTCCAGTAGTATTAAAAAATGGATTCCCTGATTAACCTCCCGAGATCTGTCTGGTATGAGGAAGATCTGAAAGCTTCTCACTGTCTGTCAACAAAATAAACAACTCCTTGGTTTCATTTTCCAGTAGTACTAAAAAATGGACTCCCTGGTTAATCTCCCAAGATCTGCCTGGTATGAGGAAGATCTGCAAGTCCAATTAATCATGGAATCATTAAGGTTGGAAAAGACCTTGAAGATCATCAAGTCCAAACGTCTACCTAACACCTCCATGACCACTAGATCACATCCCAAAGCACCACATCCACCTGCTTTTGAACATCTCCAGGGATGGTGACTCCACCATCCTTTGAGGATAGCTCCACCGTTGCATAAACTCATAAAGAAAACAAAAAAAAAAACAGTTTAGGCTTTTAGTCTTCTAGAAAATTAGATAATTCATTAGCCCAGGNATGCCCATCTGCAGATTATAGAGCCCTTGAGGCTCCTGAGCTTGAATTGGCCGCTGGGATGTCTGTTTTCCTGTCACACTTGCCAGGAAAACATGTGGCTGAGAGTCTGACCTGAAGGTGAACACTTTATTTCTGTTATCTGATGCTACACAACGGGCGAGAACAGCTTCTCACTGGCTGTCAACGAAAGAAGAACTCCCTGGATTCATTTTCCAGTAGTATTAAAAAATGGATTCCCTGATTAACCTCCCGAGATCTGTCTGGTATGAGGAAGATCTGAAAGCTTCTCACTGTCTGTCAACAAAATAAACAACTCCTTGGTTTCATTTTCCAGTAGTACTAAAAAATGGACTCCCTGGTTAATCTCCCAAGATCTGCCTGGTATGAGGAAGATCTGCAAGTCCAATTAATCATGGAATCATTAAGGTTGGAAAAGACCTTGAAGATCATCAAGTCCAAACGTCTACCTAACACCTCCATGACCACTAGATCACATCCCAAAGCACCACATCCACCTGCTTTTGAACATCTCCAGGGATGGTGACTCCACCATCCTTTGAGGATAGCTCCACCGTTGCATAAACTCATAAAGAAAACAAAAAAAAAAACAGTTTAGGCTTTTAGTCTTCTAGAAAATTAGATAATTCATTAGCCCAGGTGCTCTTCACAGAAGACTGTCTTACAAGTATATTACCAATGAACAAGAGCTATATTCTTGAAGGCATTCTCAAATTGTCTTTCTGTAACTCAGACAATCACACTACTCCAGCAAGCCCGGTGATGGAACCAGATGTTTTACGCAACAGAGGTCCCCGCCGACTGGAAGCTATCCAATGTTATTCCAGTTTACAAGAAGGGCATGAGGGAAGACCCAGGAGACTACAGACCTGTTAGCCTAACCCCAGTACCTGGGAAAAATTATGGAGAACATCATACTGGAGGCTACTGTAAGGTCTTTAAAGGACAACACAATCATCATGCAGAGCCAACGAGAGTTCACAGGGCAAAAGTCCTGTTTAACTGATTCGATATCCTTCGACAATAAAGTCACCTGCCTAGTAGATGGTTGGAGGGAAGGTGGTGGATGTGTTTTTTTCTGGATTTTAGTAAGGCTTTTGATACCATCCCCTCCGGCATCCTTCTGGGCAAGACGCCCCAGCTGTGAAGTAAGCAGGTGCACGGTGCTCTGGCTGAAGAACAGCTGAAGGGCAAGACTAAAAGGGTTATGGTGAATGAGGCTACACCTGGCTGGCGACCAGTCACCAGCGGTCTTCTGCAGGGCTCAATTGTAGGGCCAGATCTTATCCATGATCTGGTGGCAGCAGTTAAACGCTGCATCCATCAGAGGGGCTTTGGACTTGACACAAGAAAACTTCTTTACCACCAGGGCGGTCAAACCCCAGCAGAGGTTTCCTGGAGAGGCGGTCGATGCCTCAAGCTGGTCGGTGTTGAAGAGGCATTTGTTTGGACAAGGCCCTAATTTCGTCAGTGTTCCAAAGTAAAGAATAGCGTATTGTTGAGAGATTTCTTGACTAAAATATCTATTTTACTATGGATTATTATATTTCTTCCTACATTCTTCAGGAAAGTTGGCATGCCCTGGTAAATGGCAGCACTTCCATGGTGTGCAGCAGGGCTCGAGGCAGCAAAATCTGTCCCTAAAGCTAGAGTTAAGCAAACTGTTAAACTAGGAACAGAACCAAATGCCCAGGATCTCCTCCCCAAACTCAAACTAAACCTGTTTTGAGGTTCAGGAATGTTTGGTTAGCTTTAAATAAAACAATGATGTGTTTCTACACATCCTGCTTTCAGCGAAGCCTCCAAGCAGAAATACAAAAATATGGCAGGCAGATCTATGTTTGCACTATTTTTGGCCCGGCTGAAACTGGAAAGCACTGGCAGATCTCACAAACCCAGCTTTGTCTGACAGGCTATCCAGCTCCCAGGTTCTGGCATTCACGTCACTCGTGTACGGATCAATTTATTATTAATTTCCCACCAGATAACTGTGATAAGCCAATTCTCCAGACTATCAGACATACGAAAACCCCATTTTTACTTTACCTTGGCAGGACACTATAAAAGGCTTTAAAGTCCTTTTATGCTCATTTTTATGCCATAGTCATATAAAGACAAAATGTCTCTTGCAGATAACGAAGTGGAGCGAGTGACAATAACGATAACGAACCAGGCACGGGCATTTTGTGCTTCCTATTTGGTTTGTGGCTGATTTAAAACACGTAACCCAAAAACGGGGTGTTTGACACGTCTTCGACAACTCTCTTTAGTGAATTTGCAGAGCATAAGTATGAAGACGACAGTGCTGCTGTGGAGGGCAATATTTAGCCATATAAAATTGGCCCTTGCGTCACAGCAACATTTTTAAAGCGCTTCTGGGCACCAGACTTTTGCAAATTCATCTTTAAAGGAACATTTCATGTTATTGCTAAAAATGATGTCACCGTCAGCAACGCGTAACACGCCCTGATGACTCAGCTACCGGCCCCATCCCACCAAAGTCATCCCAAGCGATACAGCACCACAGCTTCATGTTTGCTAGCCAGATTTATTTGATTTTCCCGTTTCTAACAAGACACAGAAATTAAGAAATGCAAGTTCATCATCGCCCTAATGAGAACAACACGCAGGTAGCGTTTAGGTTGTCGCGAAAAATACAGGAGGCGAGCAGGACTGAACGCAGTCGAAATTCAAGGAAACCCAATCCTTCTGCCACTAAGATGTTTCAGTGGAATGGTTGTGTCTGAGGGAAAAATTTTTCAAGAACCACCTAAATTTTAGCGCATTTGTGTCTATGCTTTCATCAGGCACGAGGTAAAGGAAAATGCCATTCTGACCACAGCTGTGAAAGCAAGATAACCATTGTACCACTTGCTTACGTACAAAGAGCTATGAGCATATATGGAGCACTAAAATCCTGCCCAGCATCTCTCCTCCAGAGGTACCAAACTTCCCAGTGTCGCACTATTTTCAGCCAGACAGCTCTTGGAGCAAACAACTATCCGACACATGTTGAGAGGACAAGAATCTGGCTTTAAACTTCTTTGCAAATGAGAAATAAAACGCGTGCCTAGACGAACAGAATAAGCCAGCTGATTTCATTTGGTAAAAGTGCAAACCCCGTCACCGTTCTCCACTTCTGAGGGCCTGAAGGTGCGTGAAGATTTGGTTTGTATTTGCCAAAGCAAAAATTTTTGGTTACTTATTTATTGCCTTTAAGGGAACTTTCACTCTGCCCACCACAGAATCCCAGCATGGTAGGGGTTGGAAGGGACCTCTGGAGATACTTCATCCAAGCCATCTGCTCCAGCTCCAGCAAGGTCGCCCAGAGCAGGGGACCCAGGATCATGTCCAGGTGGGTTTTGGATCTCTCCAAAGAAGTAGACTCCACAACCTTTCTAGGCAGCCTGGGCCAGAAAAGGGTGTTGAGAAAATAAGGTATGAAATGCTGATGGAACAGCAAATAAGGCAGATATTAGTGGAGTGGGTGCAGAAGAAAGATTGTCATTTCTGCTTAGGTGACAGTGTCTTGCAGCCACTGTGCACAGAGGATACCAAAATTTCTCCCTCCCGTTCCTCCTCCCACCTCACCACCCCGGACACACAGCTTGGTCCCTCCATCCAGATCACCAGGCACTGCGTGAACTCTGATTTAGCCTTTACTAATTATGTGCTGAGAAGGCTTTTTTCTCACTTCTAACTGGAATTATAACGGTGTTTCCATACTCTTTTGAGTGAGGACTTTTGAAAATAGTTGTAAAAAACTACAAGCTGTTTAGAGTAGGGTACCTCTAAATCTCTTTGCATAGGTCAACCCTGGTATTGCCTTGAAAAGTGGGTCATAAAGTAAAATAGGACTGAAAAACAGCTCATTGCACCCTACTGGAACACTTCACTCAAATTGTAGCAAATACAAGAAAACTTTGGCTTACTTTCTTAGGGTTGTACCTCTCTCTCCTTCCTTTCCTTTCATGTCCTTCTCCCAAGAAAGAGGCAAGTATTTTTTTGCAATCAGGTAGCATTACATGAATTGAGCTCCTCCAGTTGCTTTCCAGAAAGAAAAAAATCCGCTCAAACATTAGACTACCAGCTTCCTGGAGGGCAGAAAGGAAAAAAAACAAACAAAACAACTTAAAGCAAAACAAACCCAAGAGATGGAATTTCCATACTTCTGATGTACATTATATAAAAAGGGTTGGTTTTGGTTAAGGATGAGGTCTTACACAGGACGTATTTCCCCTTCCCTCAAGTCCCCAGAAGTAACAACAAAACCAACAACAAAATCTCGTTTTCCCTTCTAGATGTTACCGTTCTTGCTTAAGCTTTGTCTTCTTGAAACAATAAATAACGAAAGCTTTGCAAAAGGAAAATCAGCCACAGCTTAAGTAAATAGTATTTATAAACACTATCTGAGTGGTAACTCTGTAATACTGCAAGTGCCTCACTGGACAGATTAGCGCGATGGAAGAGATCTGGTGTGTCCCGTATTTTACTGAGTGAAATGTTTATGTTTTCTTTCAAGCGACAACTCACAATCCCCCAAAGAGCAACAATAAGCTTGAAAAGTCAGGTTAGACGTCAGCAGCTGACGATTAACAACCATCCTCTTGACTAATATTTGTTTGCCCGGGGCAGCCGGCGTCCATGGTCAACATTCATCTTCCATCTTCTTCATCTGGGCCGTCTGGCAGGAGCTGGGTGGGGTAAACACCGAGGGGTCTGCAATGCCCAGCTGGAGATCAAAAAAGCGAGTGGAGGTGGTGACGCTGTAGTTCTTCGTATAGGTTTCCTGGACTGGGTAACAGTCTTTGACTGTGTAAACGCCGACCCACGATTCCACTGCAACCAAGCAGAAACGTGACTACTTTAGGTGACAAGAATCTTTTTTTCCACCGTCCTATCTCAAGCACAGAGGGTTTGTCTCCTGAGAAGAGGAACATTCCCAAATACAACTGCAGTGCCTCCATCTTTTAACTCCTTCCTTCTGTTTACCACCATCTATTCGTATCACCGTTACCATGTTAAGTTTTGTAATTCCTATTCCTCTCCAACCTTTCTACCGGTTCATTATTTCAAGACGAGACTCAATGCTGCTCTCCTCCATGTAGGTGCTGTAGCAAGTCTGTCTTTTTTTTTTTTAACTTCAGTTTAAGTCCTTAATGTGCTTATCTCAGAGGGGTTCCTTCGCTCTCTTTCCTCCTGCTTCTCCACCATCACTTCTATTGTCACCTCTATGCTATTTCTGCAGTCAGTACCACTGAGGCGGTTTTCTTTCAATACTCTTCACTTTAAAATGTCTTTTATTAACCCCACGGACATCTTCTGTGGTCTTTCTTTACCCCTTCCATCGTACACCACTTCATCCTGTTGTTTTATGCATTTCAGATCTCTTGGTAACTGAAACTCATGGGGTTAAAATACAAAATCACCTCCTGCAATCATAAATCAGTTCCTCTGAGGGATGTCTGTAACAATTCTTTCCACTCTCCAGGGGGCTTATTTTCTCTCAGCAGTCATCAAACCTACTTATTTCCTGCCCTTCCTGTCGTGTGTCACACGCTGCACCACAATCACGTTGTCAGAAATAGATAAGCTGTGGCAATATTTGAACATACCTCTCCAGGGCAGCCTAATATATACCAAAACCATTCTGACCTCTGTGAGTTTGCTTTTGAGTATCTAGACACGGAGACTTCTTTTCCTCCATACATTTTCCATCAGAATTTTGAATTCAAAATTAAAATAAATTATGATGCTACCAAGGCAGCCTATATCTCCACTGAAACTTGTATAATTTTAGCAGAAATACAATTTCTAGAATCAAAGTCAGTATTAGCTGAAAGGTGGATGGGTAGGCAAATTTAAGGCATCATTTTTATGAATGATTCTTGTGCAGGCTCCTCTGGGTGACCCTCCTTTAGCAGGGGGTTTGGACTAGGTGACCTCCAGAGGTCCCTTCCAACTTCTACCACTCTGCAATTCTGTGATCATACAGAAAGGCACCGGAGATACCAACTAGAACAGGATAAAAATCACACATCATTAACTTAATGTATCTGGATATTATGTTCCACAAAAGTTCCAAAAATACCAGATGTGAAAAACAAAATTCTTGGAGTAAGTGATAATTTGCCTCTTGTAGAATACCACAGGATATATCGACCTAGTTACAGAGGTCTAACGATCTTATCCTTCATTTTCTACATCCTTCTTTCTACTTTTATTCAAGAAAGAAATATTTTCCCCTGGCTAACTGCTCAGGTTCATAACTAGCCTGTATATTAGGTGTCTATAATCATAAGTCTTGCAAGTATTGGATATATCCTGTGGTAGCATTCGACAGTAGCGCTGACACCTGCTTTGTTTCTGTTACACACACTCTAATTTGACCGTGTCCCTAATTATATTGCCAGCTCTTCTCCAGAAAAATTCCAAGTACAGGCTGATGGACTCAGATGCAAAATGATGCTGTCCTACGCCAAAAATCTGTGTGAGATGAACTACTATACAATCAAGCCATAGAATCACAGAATCACACAATGGTTTGGGTTGGAAGAGACTTTAAAGATCATCTAATTCTAACTCTCCTGCCATGGGTAACGACACCTCCCACTAGAGCAGGTTGTTCAAAGCCCCATCCAACCTGGTCTTGAACGCAACCAGTGATGAAACATCAACAACTTCCCTGGGCAACGTGCTCCAGTGGCTTACCACCCTCGGAGAGAAGAATTTCTTCCTAATTTCTAATCTAAATCTATCCTCTTCCAGCTTGAAGCTGTTACCCCTCATCCTATCAGTACGAGCCTTTGTAGAAAGTCCCTGGGACATATCTGATCCTGCTGAGATATGAAACCTTTTCTTCATAAAATGCATTGATAATAAAATGATGTGCTGTGCACAGGGTATATTTATTATTTCTTCCAGCAAACTTTATAGAAATATGGAAAACTGAGGTGAAACATGAATCATTTTACTTTTTCCCTGGGTAGCAGAGATAAATATTATCATTATGACGATGATGATTAAGATGAAACAAAAGCTTGCACGTACATTTCCTGGCTGGTTTTCTGTCAGACCACTCCTGGACCATAATTTGGTCTCCGGGTCCCCCGATGTAGTACTGATCTTCGTAAGTTGAATTGGCAGGAATATCGTAGGGATCCCACGGCTCCGTCAGAGCAATCTTGGAGCAGAGCTTTGTTACTTGTTCAATCTGAAACATCACTGAGTCTTTGTAGAGCAATATGTACTCAAAGAATCTGAAACATTTAAAAAAAAGAAAAAAGAAAGCAGTTAAGATATATCCTCTTTTTCTATACTAAGCAAGGAGCATGGCTAATAAATAAGCACGCTCTGGACTTTTCAATATAAGACCGTTTCCACTGGCATTAAACTTTGTCAAATTGAGGAAGGCTAACCAGTTGGGCTGAAATTTCCCAGGCTGAAAGTTTGTCTCAGCTGACTCTTTCCAAAATAAATACATCTGGCTGAACTGGTTCAGCCGTTTCTAGAAGAACAGAACAACTCTTCTGAGAACAACTGAGAGAAAAACATGTTATTATTCCTAGTTTTGGTTTGGTTTTTAATAACTGGTTCATTAAAAAGCTCTAGTGCCTCCGTGTTTTGGAGAAAGAACTTGAAATTTAGCAGGGGAAAAGTTTTTATTAAAAATTGCCCAGATTTGGCTAAGTTATAAGCCTTTGAAAAAATCCGCTTGCATAAGCTGGATAGATTGAATTCCCCATGAATGTGGTGGAACCTTTCTCGGTGCTGGTTCGATGTGGTTATCATCTGCCATTCTCACAGATCCTCCTCCATGTCAACCCATCAACCCACGTAGCTTAGTGGGACACGCTGGTGAAGGGAGAAGGGAGAAGTACACGGTCCCAAGCGCAGAACTGAGAGGCTCTCCTTCCTACCTGCAAAGCTCCTCTCTGGAAGCCACCAGACTTAAGAAGCAGTGAAAGGAGAAAGCAGAGGAGCAAAACAGGAAGGAGAGGTGTGGAGATCAAGGAGCCTGAGAGGTCAGAAGGTGAACAAAATGGATAGCTAATAAGGATTTAAAACCAAGCTTCTACAAAGTGAGCAAGCTCTGCTCTGCGGAGAGATGATAAACCTCTTCATGGACATTTTCATCTAGTGACTAGCTATAGCAGGTGAGTCTACCACAAACACACCTATCAAAAGGAGGTGGTGTGATCCTTACTGGGATTAGAAACAGAGAGAAACTGAAATCAAAATGATCACAAACATGGGTCGTGATACACTACCAAAGAATTCTAGATGTATAAACTGGTTCCTTAGGTAAACCCAAGCCCGTGATGACGTAAAGACATCTGTAACTTTTCTGTCACGTTCAGTTCAGGGAACACACTCATCAGAACACTAAAATACACTTATTTAGGGGGTTGTAACCAGACTCAGCTACTGTTTGGCTGGCTGTCCAGCAGCTCCCACAAAAGTGGGATGGGGAACGCCTTACAGGTGAGTTGATCAATGTGTTTGAGATAGTTGAGTGGTAACAGAGTTGTTTTGAGGAAGAACAAAAAAGTCCTGTATTAGTGAATCATTACAAACTACTGACAATAGAAGTTAAACAATTACATTTCTCTTTTATTTAAATACTTACTTAAAACTTATTTTGCACTGAAATTTTATTTGCCTTTTAATACATCTTTCACATTTTCTTTTTCTTTTCCTTTCCTTTGTAAATAACGTCATGGAATAAATACCTTTTGTTGTAAATTTTGTAACCTGTGAATCGACAGGACTGCACGAGGAACATGGGCCACCTTTACACAAGCGAAAGAGCAGTTTGAACTTTTAATCTGACAAATGCACCTATTTATCTCCCAGCACACGGAGAGCCACGGTCACTTCAACAGATGGCCTGAACACTTGCAGAAGGAGGGCCATGACCCCAAAAAAACCCCTACTTTCTTGACTTTGCCATCTTCCACGCAGACAGCGAAACGTGTGTTATGAAACACCAATGAAAAGAAGAATGAGAAAAATCCAAACAAACCAAACTCATCACCTCTCTAGCTTCCATTCTGCAGAATAACAGGCTCCACCACCCATATTTTTGGTTCTTGGAGAGGCAAAGCGAGCATATGTGGAACCAGGCACCGGTTGTACCATTTGATGCCCTACTGGGATGAACTCAACAGCTATGCACCCAGGATGAGAACTGCTGAGAGCAGGGCTCTACTCACCATGTCTGGCAGCCCTGGGTAAGCAGTGAACGTGATTTACGCTGTCATTATTTGACCCAGATGTACCTCACATCCAAGTCTGAAAGAGAATTGCTCCTGTGTGTGTCCTGGAAACAGCGGGCACAGAAACCTAAGGTCACACAGGATCTGAGTTTAACTGCCTATAAAGGGTGAATGGTGAAGTTGTTGTTTTAAAAGGAGAACTATTTACCAGCCAAAATTAATAACAAAATGTGCACAAACATAAAAATGACAATCTAGCATGTTTTAAAGCAAAATATTTTAAAATAATTTCCTCTTTTCTGTTTTTTACTGGCCAAGTCCTAAGTATACTTGTGTTAGCATATTTGTTTTAGGTGCCTGAGACTTCACTGGCTGCCTGAGGGGAAGCACAGAGTCCTGAAAATAGGGCTTGGCAAAGAACCAGAAAAGGAAATGATTTTTAATTAGCTTGGTTATTTTTTCAGAAAAAGCAACATATTTGCAGCCTGTGCCCACCTCTAATATTATTTTTGTAATAATTTCATTCCTTAAACTATAACTTCAAGAAAGCCCTAATCTGTTCACTGGGCACCTCCAAACCCATCTGGAACAGTTCCTTGGACAAGTCACCCTATTTGCCTGCCTGACACTAGTTCCCTTCCTTTCCTACCCTATACCATCCTATCCTTTCCTACCCTATCCCATCCTACCCTGTCCTACGCCTCACACCCTTTGCACACTACGCCCTTAACAGGATTCTCATGTGGTCCTTAAATATTCCCTTTGTCTGTGCCTGAAAATGGATACATTCCAGCATATAAAGACACTCACACAATTTTTGCTCCTATGCTTTAAATAATTTCTTAACACTGGACCTTATCCTGTGTAAATAGTCCATTGACTTTGCTGGAAGTAATCATGTCAGATAGGTGGGATACACGCTGCGTTCAGTACTGTCTTCTCCTGAGCTAAGGAAATTATTTTTCTGAGTAAGAGACCAACAGGATTCACTGCCAGGGCAGAATCCCAGGTCCACACAATCATGAGGTGAAGCACTTGTGTTGAGGATGTACTGCAAGGAGTGGGTGTGCATCCAAATACCACCCTACCTCTGAGATTCCTCCCAAAATTTGGGGAGACAGTCTGGATAACACAGAGACACCCTCTTGGACTCTCGAAAATGACCAAAAGAAAGAAACTTATCTAATGACTTGTCTTTTGAATGGGTAATCATTCGACATGTTATTAATGCACTGCAAAACAACCATGGAATGCTTTGGGTGGGAAGGGACCTTTGAAGGCCATCTCATCCAACTCCTCTACAGGGAGCAGGGACATCTGCAACTAGAGCAGGTTGCTCAGAGCCCCATCCAACCTCCCCTGGGAGGGTGCCAGGGATGGGGCAGTGACCGCCTCTCTGGGCAACCTGGGCCAGTTTTCACCACCCTCGGTGTACAGTGAGGTCCTTCCCAGCTGTCACTCTTGCGGCATGTTAGCCTGCCCGTCACCTAACACATCCGTGTGACTCCAAGGGTTTACTTCTGCTCTTCCGAAGGCTTCCTCATGACCATCAAACCTAGAAGAAAGGAGCTGCTTGCTGCCCAGTTGCCCTTGTAGTGACTCAGAGGAGCAGAGGAGCTGGCAGTGGCATGCCAGGACCTGTGTGAGGTATCGAAGCGCGTCAGACAAGGTCATTTGCTAGAGAGAGGCAAAATAATGCTCTGAGGCTGAGACCGGGTAAAAGAAATTCCTTGTGCGCTAAATCTGGCTCTGCATCACTTCACTCTGTGGCTTTGGACAAGTAACTTACGGTCCCGGAGCCTTAACATTTCCTTATTTATTTTTTGATGGCTGTAGCACTGAAGAGACACTAGGCAGGGATCAAGAAGCAGTTGGGCGAGGTATTGTATTAACAAAGAACAAAGCCACGATTCCTGGCCCTCAAACCAGCGGTTCTTCTAGAACAGAGGTCCTGCAAAGACATGTGGGCTCCTGTGCATCCAGGGCTTTAACCTGTTGATTCAGTTTTCCCAGCTTGCAGCTGTCGAAACCTTAAAACTTCCACTCGTGTGATCTTACCTAGTTAAGTGTTACAGAGCAATTGAAAAAGGAAAGCAAAAGGTGATGTATGATTTGTATCAGAGACACAAGGAACAATATTTGCTATTTATCAAGTTGAGGTTTCTGCAATTAACCCCAAGTTAACTTTGCTTTCTCTTCTGAGATTAACTGAAAGCCTGGAGCTTTGGTCTGCCTTTGCCTCTCTGTATTACTTTGTTATTTGCCAGTTAAAAGAGCCATTTTTAAACAGGGTGGAAGAAGTTAGAAACACTTCTAACTAGAAGAAATTTCACTAAAAAGAAATTCCAAGGACAGACAACTCCAGAATTACATATTTGAATGTATCTTGTATTCTCTTGATAATATTCCCCAGGACACCACCACTATTTTTTACACATTTCTTATCGCAGAAAGATGTACGGGGGGAATGGGAACCTTTACTAGAAGGGTGACTACAAAACCTCATCGGCTCAGCTCTTCAGACAAAGAACATTTTCAAGGGAGCAAAGCTGCCAAGCAGACACGCAGCCAGTTGATAAACACTCCTCACTCAGGTCAAGAACGTTCATCTGCTTTTGGAAAGCTCTGGCGAGCTCGTTTCAAAAGGGAGAAGCGTTCGTTTTTCAGTATATTTCTGGGAATTCCTTTCCTCTTGCCCATGAAGCTTTCGGTAATTTCAGACTGGTGGTTTTCTTCGGCTGTATCAGACCTCAACAACAACAGTCATTTACCATCTTTGAGCTCACAGGTTTGGCAGCGGTGCTGGGCTATGGTATATTGAACAAATACAGCGTTGTGCAAATACATGTGACAGTAAATGTCAGCTGATATTGTGTAAAAGCAGTGGGTTTTCATCTGATTTAAATCATTCACAGATTGCAAAGGCCTTTTTTTTATTTCCAAGGCGGACAAGCAGCCCCCCCTGTACCAGGTATCTAATTAGCAAGGTATATGAGGGACTTTGACAGCACTACCAGTTTCTGAAGCGGAGAGAATGAAGCAGTTTAAGTCCTGTTAATTATGGAGTTTGTGTAGCAAACAAACCTTAAATAGAGAAATCGAAAGCTGGAAAGTCAAAGCTACATCAGCTAAAGGATGACATTATTTTTGTGACTTTAATTACGAAATTCAATAGAAGATTACGCGATGTCTCATTTAATTGTTTTCCCTTAAATTAAATTAGCTACTTTGGCAAACACTAAGGGGAATTAAGTTCTTCAGCAAGAACGTTGTTTCCCTCGCTGCCTCCCTTTGGATTTGAGACTCCCTAATAATCAGTCTGATCCACCACGTCGCACCCCGAGAACAACGCGTCTAAATGGAGTGGAAATTCAGGAAAACAATCAAGCAGTGTGTCTAAGGGAGTTGTGTTTTGCAAGGAGCTAAAAACTGTGCTGTCCTTAATAGACAGCATCTGTGCCTTTCCCTAAGTAATGGCATATCCGTGAATCGGAGCCCTCGGCGGACGACGGCGGAGCTCAAAAGAAAAGGAATGGGAGATGTGGCCAGAATACCATCATGCTTTCCAATGAATCAATGGAATCACCTCCTAGGGAATATGGTACATGCTAGCAGAACCGCAGGATAGCAAAATATTCTTGAGGTCAGAGATGATTTTCCTGTTTTGGGGTTTGTAAAAAAAGTGAGGCCTTAATGCCCTGAGGAGGTTAATAATAATAATAAAGGAATAAAAGTTACTGGAAAATCACAGCAGGGTTTAGAAGAGACCAGAAAGAAAGAGGAAGGCCAGGACTTGCCTCTCAATCTATCCTACAGCCCTTAGGAAGGACAGAATAACAAAGAGGGAAATGACAGAGGTTCTTTCTTCTATTTCTCCTCTTCTGTGTGCTATATACAGAAGGGAAGTAAATAATTCAGTTGAAAGGGTGGGTGCTCAAAACTGAGATGTGGAAATGCTCTTTTGAGCGTGCAATTATATCACTCTCTGAGTATAGATTAATATATATTATGAGAGACCAATATATGCTAAGAGATAGCATATATCTATTAGTTTGGAAAAAATGTAAGAAAAAGGAAGCAGAAAATAAACATGTAGAGAGAGATGGAAAAATCGTGGCTACAATCATTACATCAAAAAAAAAAGAAAAGAAAAAAACCAACCAAACGAACAAACAAACGAAAAAAAAACCAAATGATCTAAAAGACATACCCATGAGTTCCTGTTTTTAGTTTCACCTCTCGAGAGCTTGGAGGAGCCCACAGCTCGTGGGACAGCAGCTGATGCGACCTGGGCAGGGCCAGGAGCAGCAGCGGCCAAGCCCTGGCACCCCTACAAAAGAAGCCCTTAGGGAGTAATAAAGAACAAACACCAATTTTTCAGCTAGAACTGGGCACTGCAGCTTCTTACACATCATAACTTCTACGTACAAACAGACAAGGATCTACAGGTCCCCTAAACAGGGACTACAGGAAATTCAGGAGACCTGTCTTGCTCTTCATGGAGATTCTCAATCCCACCACACATCTACTTGGTCAGTTATTTGCTTTTCGCTATGAAGGAGCCTGAGGAACAGATGGCCCTTTGGAACAGATGGAGAGTCAGGTCCTATTCTGATAGAGCAAACTTTTCTATCATGACAGAGGATTCCCTGGAAAAATTTGTGCTGGGATGCACTTGTACCAGATTACAGCCCCAAGATGTAATGATTTCCACCTTCCATCTGCACTGATTTCCTGAAGAGGGATGATTCAAGTCTTTCAGATATCTGTCCAACGTAAAAAATAAAAGCCCCTAGGTCTGTTTTCAAGGGGGGTTGGAAGTCAGGCCAGCTTGGACAGTCAGAGGACACAGCTTGAAAGCTGAGTACACTTGAACTTTCTAACATCTTTATCCAAAGATCTGAGTCTAGCTTATTTTTAAATAAACTTTGTGAAAGATGGAGATTCACTTCAGTGG
This sequence comes from Baryphthengus martii, assembly GCA_013396935.1. Lineage (NCBI taxonomy): Eukaryota > Metazoa > Chordata > Aves > Coraciiformes > Momotidae > Baryphthengus > Baryphthengus martii. The sequence goes on along the minus strand of VWZK01007646.1, from coordinate 84,413 downwards.
TAAGAAATGTAACCTGAAATCCTGGCGCTCCCTACCTCCCATGTGAAAACAACTTCTTCATTTCATCCAGAAGTCTTTGTGCAGGTCTTTTTCTTCTTCCTTCAGCATCTATCAATCAAATGTAATATTGTTTGTTTCAATTAGTGACTGGATTCAAAGACAAAGCGCTGGGGCGTTAAAAGTCCAGGTGGAGCTGACTGAAAGTGTGCAAAAAAAAAAAAAAAAAGGATTATGGGAAAGAAGGGAATGTTTGTGTGAGAGAAAATATATTAGGGACAGACATTAATTGCTCCACGGTTATAAAGCAAATGGCATTTTGAACACATAACCATTGAGATGCGGCACAGTAATGACTTCGAAAGGCAAGTTTACAGGTCTGGATCAATTAGGGAGGTCATTGACTCTGTTCTGCTTAGCCCTGGTGAGGTGAGAGTGGAAATGCTGTTCTTGGGTTTGGATGCCACACTTAAGGGAACAGATAAACTGATGGGATATAGCCCAGAAAGCAGCAAGAATGGTTTGATGTGTAAGAAGCAAGATCTGTGAAGAAACTGAGCACGCGTAGTGTAAGAAAAGAAAATTGGACCTGTTGCAGGTCCAGAGGAGGCCATGGAGATGAACCCCTCTGCTGTGAGGACAGGCTGAGAGTTGGGGTTGTCCAGCCTGGAGAAGAGAAGGCTCCAGAGAGACCTTCTTCAGGCCTTTTAGTACTTGAAGGGGGCCAACAAGAAAGCTGGGGAGGGGCTTTTTACAAGAGCTTGTAGTGATAGGACAAGGGGTAATGGCTTCAAACTGGAAGAGGCGAGAGCTAGACCAGAAATTAGGAAGAAGTTCTTCACTAAGAGGGTGGTGAGACACTGGAACAGGTTGTCCAGGGAAGTTGTGGATGTTCCATCACTGGATGTGCTCAAGACCAGGCTGGATGGGGCTTTGAGAAGCCTGGTCTAGTGGGAGGTGTCCGCATCCATGGCAGGGAGTTGGAACTAGATGATCTTCCAGGTCCCTTCCAACCCAAATCGTTCTATGATTCTATGAGGTAGGACATATGATAAGCTCTCCAGTATACAAAAAGCTAAAAAACCCCAATACTAATTGTTCTCCATTTTACCTGAAGATAGCATTGGAAGAAACCAGCATCACTTTAAGCAAGGAGGGTTTGCTTATGAGATACTCTGAGAACATCTGAATGCGTCTCTTCTTACATTGCAGGTTTTACAGGAATTGGTAAGAAAACCAGAGGTGAGAGCCACCCTAAATAAACTGTGCATCCCCTCTGAGGAGACTCATCTTCTTTCACACTGGGAGCCTGGGGATTTGAAGGATGGTGCCATGATGTGATGATCTTCAGCTCTCATCACTTTTACAGTTAACCCCAATTACACCATCACATTGTTTTCCGTGCCTGAATGAGTTAAAAGACAAATACTGCCTAAAATCAGGACTGGGGAGATAGCATTCAAAGGATACAAGCTCAGCATTCAGAGGGAATAATTAAAAGGTTGAACTATCTGTTAAAATTGCTCTTCACAAAACTGGCTTTTTTGGTCCTCTGTGAGTTATTGTGCTTTTTTGTTATTATAACTCACCAGTAACCCACAACTTCTCTGCCTTCTGAAGGACTTTCAGCAGTCACCACACGTACACTGCCTGGAGGAATCCCCCGTAACCAATATCCACGATGTTTCCTAAGAAAGGGGCAGACCTCAGGATGTTGTTAAAAATCAGCTGGATTGCAAACAGATGAAGATGAATTTCAAAACTTTTCTCTTCAAATGCTTAAGTACTTGCTTTCGGGTACCCTTCGGTGGTTTTGATGCAGAATCATTCCACAGATTCTCTCTCAGTCGCAATCGGCTCAAGTCATCACGGCTAAGGACACATTTCTAGCTTTAAGAATGTTTACAGCCATTTTAATTGTATTAAAACCCTCACACTTTTCTTTTTCATTCAAGGACAGTTTGAAGAAGCAGTAGCAAGGAGAGCAAGACCTGTAAATAATATTGGTATAAATATACTGCACTGGCACGGCTGAAAGTTTTCCATTACTCAGGAAAAGGTCACTAGACCTATTGAACATGTTTAGACTACCCATGCTGCTTAAAACACGACAGAAATAGCTTTACCATTTAGCATCTGACACAAATACAAGCTGGAGTCTTCAGCAGACAGGTATGTCTACCTAATTTGGGGGTGTTTTCCTGAGCCAGAGCCCAGTGTCAAATACACGCTGCCAGCGAGGCAAGGTTTTCTTTGAGCTTTGCTTAATTAATCTGGATTCTGAAATTTTTTGCACAGGTCATTTTTTTTTTTCCTTTACCATTCCTATAACTATAACTCATATGAAAATTATTCTTGTTTTTAAAGCAAAAAAAAAAAAAAGACTATTATTTCAAGTTTACCAGCGTCTCATATTCACACGTTGCAGGTTTTTTGCTGACTCTAATCATGTTATTTTATACATTTAACAGACAAGATTTTCAAAACCGACCAGTGATTTTGAACAGCTTCCTATTTTGCATGTCCAACACGAAGATACTTGAAAAGAGTAAATTTTCAGAGGGACGGTGTTTGGTATTTTCTAAAACTGAGCATGTCAGTGTAACTACTGCAAAACTGAGGAGCCCAACATCCCGAGGCACTTTTTTTTCTATTCGAAGGCTGTTTAAGAACCTCCTGAATTCTCTGCCCAGAGAAGTGCAGCAGCAGCAGTCGCTTTTCTGCCCATCAGATTTTCCCTCCCATCCCTCCTGTTTCCCCTGGTTGTCAAGAGGCAGTTGTTCTTTTCCACATGGTAAGAGCAGATCCTGGTGTGACTGCCACTGTTTACAATTCCCTTCTACCAAGCTATGTAATTAGAGATAACTCTGGCTCTAGAACTCCCTCTCCAAAATTATACATTAACCTGATTCAAAGCCCTGTGAAATCACCTGGAAAAGTCACTTTGATTTTTACAGATGCTACAGGTGTTTTATTATTTCAAGAAGGAAAAACAAAAGGCGGGGGAAAGCTGAAAAATGTTTACAAACCAACATAGCTATCATCTTATCTCAAAAGAGCAATCTGAGGAGATGCTGGAAGGCAAACTGAAGATGTTTTCTCCACTCTCAACCCCCTACAATATATTTCTACAAGTTTCAGCCCACTTTTGAATATTCTGGCTTTCCTGTGCTCTTTTTTAGGCAAATTCACTAATATCTTTATAGCCTTAACTACAAACACTTAAATTATTCAAAACTTTTTTTTTTTTTGTCATAAAAGCCCCTCTTTTGGGTCTTTTTTTATATAGTCATTTACTACAGGTAACTTGACAAAAAACCTACAGCTCTGAGCACACGGAAACTCAGCAAAAATAATTTGCTTAGGAGAAATACTTTAAGTGGCATTTTTAAAAATACGAAAAGGATCTCTGGATTTTTACAGCCTGAAATCACATTCACATACTTGAAAGGGGTGAATTATAAAGACCAGTCTGATGATAAAATTGCAAACAGCAGAGAATTCGTTAGGCCAACACGGAAGAGAACACTGGATATTTAAAGAGCACTTCCATGGTTAAAAATAAATAATCCAAAGGACACTGGACACATTGAATGATGTTTATAGTTACTACTGCCACAGTATATAAGCATCTCAGCTATAATACATATCCTGCAGAGACATAATATAGGATTTGTAAGTGATTTTTTCTGTTCTTTCAGAGGAAGAAAATCCAGACAACCAAACTGTGTTTTCAACCTGTGTCAGACTTTCAAAATACTGTAAGAGAGGAGAAGATCCCACATGACCCACCGATTCTTTTCTACTTCAGAAGACTAAATTACTTAAAGAAAGGATTTAGGTACTGAAAATAACCTGCCTTTGAGGTAGGTATGTTGTGAAATCACCTATTCCTTCCAGGCAGTGTAACTAGCAGAAATTAAGATAAATATGTCAATAAATTCAGTGTACACAGAAATGTATTGAGAATCAATCATGCTTACCTTTGGGTTTGGACACAGACAGACCTGAAAACAAGCTAAACAACCAGCAAATCTTTCACCTTCTGCTACTTTGAGGCAGTGAGATGCTCCCTCACATCTTCACTCTTCAATGACAAGGGGATAAACAAAATGCAAGGGAGCGTCTCCACTCTCACACCTCTGTCTCCTTTTTCTCCCTAATTCTTTTTCCCTTCTACAACAAAAGTACGGCAGATGACACACCTCCACGCTTTCTCAAGCACAGGATCCAAATCTGTCCCTTTCATTCTTTTCTGGGACAGGCAGGGTACCAAAAACCAGCCTGACTCTGCAAATCCACCTGTGGTTTTGTGCACAGGTATTTAACGGGATACAAGGAGGTGTCCAAGTCCCCAGGTGCCACCACAGAGAAGAAAAAAAGAAAATTTAGTTCTTGTGCAGAAGAGGTAGGCCAACGAATCTGGATCTAATTAAATAGTGCTATGTTAATTTGAGAACTAATTGTAGTAAGAATTCCTCATCCTGTATGGACCTCTTGCTTTCCAGATAACGAACATCCTCTGAGAATTACCATAACTGCAGAGCATGAGTAAACTTTCCAGCGCCGGCTGCCTAAAAATATGGCAGAATCATAACTTTCCTGGCAAGAAAAATATCTGAATATGATAAAACCACAGTTGCAAATGGTGTCAGGAGATACTGAAAGAATGAAAAATGAGCCCTTTCTCTGCTGCATTGACTGACTCGCCCCTGTGAGTGTTTAAAAGTCTTTAGCAGGGCCACGTACAAAACCGCCCTTGGAAAAGTTTGGGGAAAATCTGAAACAACAGGTATCCGCACAAACAGCAGGTTTCCCTGCAGATGGACTAGTGGAGGAGAAATTCCCAGCAGTTCAGCAGCTCTATACAGGCCTCACATCAGCTTTCCTGTGTCAGGTTTCAGCTAAACAAACGGCAAACGCCAAGCACACCACATTTTAGGAACCCTCCTATCTCCTGAGCCATCTGATTTTCAGATGAAGCAGCAACCACAGCGTGAAATCCCACGAAGAACTGACAGGAGGAGAGCAGCTAAGGCTTGCTAAGTGTCAAAGTACCAGAACTGCCAGAGAAACAGATGGGCAACAGCAGAGACATGAAACCGCCGTGGAAAGTCTTGGGAGAGGTCTTCTTCATTGACATCTTACCCCATGTATTTTTTTCTGCAACTGGTTCCAAGCTCCGAAGAAGAACAGAGCAGAACAAAAGCTGAGATTTTTATCCTTTATCCTGCTGGTAAGAGGTGACATTCTGTGGAGGTGCCTTTGTTGTTGGTTGGTTGGGGTTTTTCCTCACTCCATTAAAGCCTTATAATAAAGTTAGTTCAATTAGAAAACAGTTTGTTCCCAATAAACAACCTGAGATATTAGTTACAGATGTCATCAAACTTTTCCTGCTTTACTGCTAACTCCAGTGTTTTGAACATACACTCGAAAATATGAAATAATATTTGGCAATAGCTAAAAAGGAGCAGATTCTGAAGAGCACGTTACTGCACAAGAACTCAAGCAACAAGGGTCAGTGAAGCCATTTTTGGAATGAATCACTGGTGAACTATTCAACTGACCAGAAGGTAAATATTACAGTGTTGTTTTTTAAAGAAATAAAGTTCATCCCAAGTAACTTTAAGATGGGATGTTGCAACACATGGGGTCATTCTGGTCTCCTGCATTGTTTTGCTATCAGTCACAGTATCACATTTCATTAGGAACCGTCCTCACCATAAATAACACGTGGAGAAAAGAAGATATCTAGTCAGTCTGCAATATCCTTCCATTTGAGAAGGGCAAGTGAGCTTCATGAACTTAAAGATAAGCCAATTCTTGGATATTTCGTATTAAAAGACAATTTAAATTGCAATGAAGAGGCTGCTTTTCTTCATAATTTAAGGAGGAGTGAAAGCAAAACAGTTTCAGCTTCCAAAGATCCAAAAGAAGGCAGTAATCAAGATTTTTACTACTCTTCCAGAATCCTAGAAACCTTATGGGCTTTTATACCTGTAGTGGTTTTATACCTGTAGCTTTTAGATGGCTCTTTGAGGACGTTTGGGTTGAGTAAGTTGTGGTGTCCTACACGTATTAAGTTTTGAAACATGCCCTTCTTTTATTAACAAAAAACAAAATTAAAAAAAAGACAAGAGTTCCAGATTTAGAATAATTTGGTATCTATCCATGATATCTGATAATTCACATTTTCTTAACTGCCAAAATCTTACAGTTTGGGGTGGTTTTTTTTCTGTCAGATCAGAATTTAATAATGTCCCAAGACCACTCAACCCAGAGCTGTTTAATATGCAGAAAAAAAGTTCTACCCACGCAGCGTGGCACCCACACACGTTACTGGTGACTTTTCCATTACTCTTCCAATGCAGCAGTGCACCCACAGACCCTCACCTGCTGGGACGCCAACCTGTCCATCCAGCTCCCTCTGCTCCTCCAACATGGACACGGGGGCAGCGACACAGGGGGACTCAAGTGCCAGGTAATTATTAAAGCAACAAGGAGCTATTGAGCAAGGAAAAGCAGAAGGCTGGATGGAAGTTCCCTCTGGGCTGGATTTGGCCCACAAAATATAGTCTGGGTGATGCCAGAATGAAAGGGCAAATTTCATAAGGAATGAATGGGATAAAATAGGCTTTCATGGAATGAATAGCTAAGCAGCTCCCAAGATATATGAAATCTTAGTAGCCAAAGACTGAAAAATCGTAGCAACTACAGTGTGAGCACTGTAAAAGAAGAAGGTGCCTGCCAAATTCACGTTCTGATGCCAGAAATTCTGAAAATTGTGAAAATCTGAAAGCAGAACCTGAAAAAGCAAAAATAGGGTCATTGCTAAGTTATGAGAACAGCTCTACCAACTGTAAGAAAGTTGCTAATAAAATTCTCAGAACAAAAGCCAAGAATTGCAAAAATTACTCTTCTCTTATTCACTTTTTGTGGTACAGGGGAAGGATCCTTTAATAATCAAGTGAGATATAAAGCCAGTCTTCAAAAGAATGATTAAACTGATTCTCAAATGAACGTTTGTCAAGGATCTATATTTATCAAAGATGCAAAAAAGGCACAAGTTCAGATGAAAACAAGTGATTCTTGTTTGCTTGCTACCACCTGTCATAAATCAGGTTTTGGACAAGGACAGTTCTGCTGCTGCTGAAAACTCCTCATTTACTCCTGGGTATGAAAAAGTATAAAAGGTACCAACTCTGGAAATTAATACACTGCTGAAAACAAAGACTGTCTCACACATGGAGCCTCTTGTACCTTCTCATATGGGAACAAACTCTTGGCAGAAAATCTTGTCCTTGACCTGGAACTCCCAGGTGTCAGAGTGTGATCATGATAACGGCAAAACCCCATCCTCCAGAGCCTTGGGAGGACAGAGAGTCTCCCTGTGGAATCAAAGATCTCTTGTCAACATAGATGCCTCTTCCCCAGGGCCAGAAAAGTGAGGCAGTAAACAAAAACAGCTGAGAGAAACAGGTCTGCTTGGCAGAGCTGAGAAGTTTCACTGGCCAGTGGTACCTTCAGGTTACGCAATGCCACGCTGGGCATAATGCTCCTTATTCTAGAAGAGCCAAAATATTGCACAAGGTGGCCCTGTTCCACCCAGACATCACCCCCTTCCCAACAGGCCAGACACTATACCATGCCTTAAAAACACTTTGGAGGAGAAAATAATTTCCCCTTTGAGTTAAGAAGAGCAACAGGTAAAAATACTTTGAGAGAGAGAAGTCGGCAAGTTGCTGAGCACGCGATTCCTTGCAAATCTACAGGGAAGGCCAAAAGCCGAAGGTTGTCCAAAGATAGGGATGAAGTTGGCCAGCGTGAAGGGCAGCAGTTGGGACTGTTGTTGCCGCAGCTACACAGATCCACAGCCCAAAACTCACTGGCTGGCTGAACACAAGTCCATTTCTCCAGAAAGCAGCCCTGGGTAACAGGCATGGCTTGTAAACTTTTTCCTCCAGGCTCTGCAGAGATCTGATGCCTAAATTCTGGCTTGAGAAGAAAATCCTGTCCTATTTTCTGCTATGTTCATCCCTGAATTTTCTGATTTTACACATCTATTTACAAGCCTCTTATTCCTACTCTTACCTCTGGACAATAGCTGGCCACCATGGCAAGCATGCTTCTTTCCCAAAGCTCCTTTAAATTCAACCTTCTCCCACGTTACGTGATAGAGAAGTGTATTTATGCTTTTTCTGAATAACTCCATCTTACTTCCTACGTCACCGTCCCTTCCCCGATGGAAACATCTAATCCTGGCGCATTCAGCCATCAGTTCACAGCACAATGGAGAGGCTGGAAGGATATTTGAACCCTATGTCTGGATTCTGCAGCTGCTAATGGCCTGGCATGCAGATGAAGGCACAAATTAGTACCATTTCACTGACTTTGCTTGCCTATGAAAATGTCACCCAGTTGAAAACCCGTCCCAGGCAGTTAATAAACAGACCAGCCTGTGGATAGGCAAAACAAATCAGTTCTTTAGCTGGAGGAGAAAACTTTCAGAGCACGATGACCTTGGACAGGAAGCAGCACAAGAAGAGCATTCTCTACAAACAAAAAACATACAGAGAAATTCTCTTGTCACATGAACAAAACAACGGTGATAAAAACTAATCGACAGCAGTAGCGTGAGAATTAAGTACATTAGTGAACAGACTGCAAAATGAAATGCAGGGAAGGGTTAAAAAAAAAAAAGAAAGAAAAAAAAAAGACTTCTGTGCTTATAGTTAAAACATTCTGCCTCCTTCCTTAATGCTTCCTCTCCTCTAACTGGCAATCACCTACCAAAATTGATCCTTGGAAGCGCTGGCAGAGGCAGGGAGTGGATGGGATTCACAGGCATAGGTTTTCTCACTACATCTTCCAACGCCACTCGGCTGACACAACATCGCAAGCCGCTGGCCGCAGTTATACCATTGCTGTCACCAACAAGGCTAGAGGCTGAACGATGGTTTCGGTTTTGGCAGCGGGGACCAACCTCAGGAATCGAGGCCGAATTTCAGTTGGGAACGGAGAAATGTGTTTCTTGTACATACCTCCCACATATGTTACAAATGCACATCTAACATAAAGCCCTGGGATGAGATCTTTGGGCCAAAGGCAAAATTCTCATGGACCTCACTGAGTTTGCCGCCTCGAGTTACAAAAGTAAGGAAAAAGCAAGGGGAAAATCTTTTGCTTGTTAACTCAAACTCTTCAGCTTTTCAGCAGGCTCCGAGTTGTAGCGTTTGGGGTCATTCAGCCTGAAGGAGAGAAGGCTCCAACGAGACCTTACTGAGGCCTTTCAGGGCTTCGAGGGGCCCATCAGAAAGATGAGGACAGAGTGTTTAGCAGGGCCTGTTGGGACAGGACAAGGGGGGGTGGTTTGAAACTAAAAGAGGGGAGATTTAGACTGGACAGAAGGAAGGAAGTTTTTACAGTGAGATTGGTGAGAGCCTGGCCCAGGTTGCCCCAAGAAATGGTGACTACCCCATCCCTGGAACCATTCCAGGGGAGGTTGGGCCGGGGCTCTGAGTAACCTGCTCTAGTTGCAGATGTCCCTGCTCCCTGCAGGGGGTAGGACCAGACGGCCTTGAAAGGTCCCTTCCCATCCAAAGCAGTCTCTATGCAGCCATTGTGTTCAAAACCCATCTCTTTCTGGCATATCAAGAAAAAACACAGTTCAACGGCCTACAGAAGATAAACCACAGGACTGAACAATTCCATGTGTCCTCTGCTCTTAGCCCTCTCCAAATTCCAGGACGCAACAAAACCTCTTAAATCCTGCTCCTAGGAACACGTCACGGCCACTCTCCAACTGCTGGGACAATACCGGAGCACATTCCCTCACCCTGCCATGAAGGGAGCTCCGGCACACGCTCACCGCTCAGCCCAGGGACAGCTACGGCCACCCCAGGGAACTGAAGGATACACATGACTGGGAAGAGACTGTGCTCTAAACCACCCTATTGTGTCATGCACTGTAACTGCAGTGACCCAAACTGGGATGGAAGGTACGAAGATCCAACAGACAGGAAAGATTGGAGGGATTTATAGTACGTACATTCGCCGCACGGACGGACAAATTTCTGGAAGCACTTCACTAAAGGGTCTTTTGAATATTTAAAATTGGTTTAAATTACCGGCCCTTTTACATTCAGGAGACCTGGATGCTTAACTTAAAAAGATTACAACTGAAGGACTAATGCATCTAATGCATCAACTGGTGAAGTGGCCTTTAGATGCTTTTATCCCTCAGATTTCTCGGAACGCAATGTACAGGCAGTTTATATTCTCAGCTCACAGCAGTGCAAGATCAGCCCTAAATGAGAAGATTGCGGTTTCTCCTTCAGAGGAGATACTTTTTTCAGACAAATGACATTTGGTCCGGTGCAAATAGCTGTGATGTTGCCAGTTGTGCCCCTTGAATTACACCAGGCCTCAAGCTGCATGGAGCCTGAATGAAGATTGTGAATATCAACGTTTCTTTCACCGTGTTTTTTAAGTGTGCAGTCCCATCATCCTTGACTCTCTGTGTGCTTCTGTGAGCACACAGCACATTAGGAACTTGAAACTCTTTCTCTATTCATCCCCATTCTAAGTCTAGACCAAAAAAAGAAGGGTAAAAAAAAAAAATCCATGAATAATAATGACAGTGACTTATCTTGTGAAAACACCGGGCCTCTGGTTTGAGTTACAGACATGTAGGCATGTTACATCTTCAGTGCAGCCCTGCTTTTCCTTTAAGTTTCTACTCTGACGTCCAATAGTACAAACGAGCCATAAGTTTCGATGCCAACACAGGTTATTCCAAAGAGTTCCAACAGATAAGGCAGAGATTATAAGAGGGAAGAAGCATTTCCCTGAATTTAAAGGATAAAAGGCTTAAGCCAATATCCACCACGTATCAACAGCAAGATGGTGCCAGTAGCTACCAACTAACAATGTTTTTCAGAAAAACAAAACTTCTTGATGAGAACCTCTCACTTTTAAGAGCATCCAGACAACAGTGTCTATAACTGATGCGATAGCAATGACCCCACCGAGCGTCTGCCCGTGGTTTCTAAGCGCACCAAACGGCACTCCAGCAAATCATCAATCTGGGGGCACTGGACACCGCTTATCTGCGTTTTCTCTTCAGTTTTTAATAGGGTTTTGTGGATCCTGCACTTTCAAACTTAAGAGCCAGTTGATTCTTTGCAGTCTGGGTGGGTGCTGTGTTTTGGTAGCACGTGGAACGGCTCCAGAGTACTTAGCACAAACCAGGGGTTTGAGAACACGACACCGAACAGAATGTGGCATCTCAAAGCAAGCGATCTGCTTTATTCATACTCAGTTATCTCCACCTCCACTTTTTTTTTTATTCTTTCCTTACAACTCTGCTGCTGTTCAAGGGAGTTAACAAAAGCAAAAAACACCAGACAGCAAAAGCATCGCAAAGCCAACCGTTCCCAGCTTCCTCCGATATGAGTCCATTTGCTTGTTAGTGCTGCAGCTCGATGGCTGGAGACTTTCAACCACCTCCCTGAGCATTGTTTTCATCTCTTCCCATCCAGCCCACCTGTAACAACGAAGGCAACTTGCTCCACTGCCTCCCCAAACCGTCCAGCCTGGCTGACCTCCAAGAAGATCAAAAACTTGGAAAGGGCAACGGCTGTTGCCTCTCATAGGCAGAAACAAACAGAATGAGCAGGTCGGGCGAGATGAGATGCTCCTCCAGGCAGCTCTCATGGACCACAGCTCCCTCACTTGTCCGTCTTCTCCAAGGAACCGGCTGCCTCAGCAGGGAGCATCACTGACAGGCTCGGTAAATTGACTCATCAAGTGGTTTATGATGGAAATGCAAAAGGTGAGGCACGTACAGCCAACTCTCCATAACCCAACAAGAATCTGACCGTCAGCCCACATCTGTCACAGCAGTTTTCCAGTGCCACCTTTCCAAACTCCCAGTCATTACCAGCAGCACCTGAAAAAACGTGGCACCCATGGGAGGGAAGTAAAAGCAGGAGGTTTGAGAACCCTCCCTTAGCTCTTGTTCTCTAAAGTGACTTAAATATCCAGAGCTTCTGGAGCATTTCAGATCCCAAGAACTCGCGTTAGAGAAACCGCTGAAAATTCAATTCTGTTTCCCTGCAAATTAAGGATCTCAGAAGTCTGCACATTCTACATAAGCTTAAAAAATGGGGCTTGGGTTCCTGAATACCTCTGGCCAATTCTGAAAATTTTACCCGTGACCATCGTTCATTCCCCTAAACATTAAGCTGCAGAAACCACTCCCAAAACCAAGTCTGGGAAACAAATTTGCAGTCTCTTCAGGGCAGCTCAATACTTAGCCTGTTGAGTCACCATAATGACCACAGAACGGACAGATGATATGATTTTCATAGGTCAGACACCGCTGGTTTTTTCCTTGACAATCACACATCCTAAAACAACTAAGAAGCAGTCGAGATAAGTCAGACACACGTGCCCACACTCTGTTTATTTTGAAAAGTCATCACCTCTTCTCCAGATGAACGCTCTTCTATTTGCATCTGACCAGACGCTGCTGCTCTTCAGTCATGGACAGGGATTGACACGTGCAAGCAAACACCCAGCCACAACAACAGACTAGTTTCTCTAAACTATTACAGAATCACGGACTGGTAGGGCTTGGAAGGGACCTCTCAAGATGATCTGGTCCAATCCCCCTGCCAAAGCAGGGTCACCCAGAACAGGCTGCCCAGGATCGTGTCCAGATCCAGAGGAGGAAACTCCATAACTTCTCTGAGCAGCGTGGGCCAGGCTCCGTCACCCTCACAGGAAAGAATTTACTAACTAGAAGTAATTAACTCCATGAGGTAGGCAATAAAGGATTAAAACCCACATCCTGTGTTTAACAGGTAACGTGACACAGCTCTGCCTCAAGAGCTCTAGGGAACCATTTCAAGCGCTCTCCTTTCATATGATATAACAACTCTACCAGCATGACCTCCTCCAAATGGCAAATGGCACAATCTACTCAATAAAAAATCCTCTCTTTGTTTTCGTTTCTTTTCTCCTGGTATCAGCTGAGCACTACACAAAACCAAAAAAAGAATCCAACTGGAATAGGTTCTCCTGTAAAAAAATGCCAGGTTGGAAGGGACCTCAAGGATCATCTCAGCGAAGGATCACCAGTGGTAATTTTTATGCTGTAAGATGGAGCACAGGCAAGGGTGTGACCCAAGCTGGCTGAAACAACCATCAGCTTTACCAAACCGGCTCCGCGTGGTTGTACAGCAAGCGAGGTGAGTGCTCGGGTGGCAGGTGACAACACTGTAGCTGCCCAACGGGAACAGGCAGCCTTTACTGACACTGTCACTGATGGCTCCAGCCACAACCAGAGAGTAAAGGAGCGATGTCAACAAACCATCGACGGGATACTCACTTTTCAGGGGTTTACTTAAAGCACTGGGTTGGTGTGGATACGAAAACGCCACACCCATGAATTTGAAACATGCACCTACAATAAAACCTGAACCTTTCGGGGTTCCCTGCGGTTACGAGCCCAGATCTTTGCGTCCCTGATCAAGCTCAGCCAACTGACTTCAGCTGGGGCTGCGGCTGATTAAGGTCCACGTTCACAAGATTCAGGAAAGGCTTTGTGTAAAAATTTGGCTGTTGACCAAGCCTGATTGCTGCACGGAAGTTACATCTGATAGGAGCAAAATGTGTCCATTGGTGCGAATTTAGACTGAAATTTGCTTAGAGCCCAGGACAGAACTATTTTTCTTGTAGCTTTTGTAGTCGCTGCCTCGGCATAATTACCCTTTTCTCACCCACGTCGAAGTGGAGAGGGGGAGAGGTTATTTTACAGGATGCATCCCCTCGCCTCTCACTTCTGAAGGCTACAGTTGATGACTCACTGTGTCCACAGTCGAAATGAAGTTGCGATCACCACTGCAGGCCCGATCCAACGCACACTGAAATCCCTGGGAGTCTTCCCTCTGACTCCAGTGGAAGCCGGGTCGTGCCCTTAGCAGCCGCGAGCTGCGCGCACAACAAAACCACCCTCCGGTTTTGGATGGCAGAGGATGCGGTCAGCCTGGAAACAGTGGGGAGCCCTGAGATCAGAGACTGTCTACAGCAAAGAACTAATAGAGGAAAAACCATCAGAGAGATGCTTCAAGTGCACCTGTCTGCACTGACCCTTTCCAGCACTATCAGTCCAGATGAAACTGGGTCCAGAGCAAATATTTATCAAAAATGTAAGAAGAGCAGATCTTGGCAAAAGTCAGAATCTGGCCCGGAGCGGAAAATGCAGAATAATTATTCAATCTTGCAAGTAAGATTTCAAATAAAATAAACATATGCATGAAGGAATGAGCTCAGTAGAATTTAGAAGCTAGAAAAGGCTTGCATCGGACTTTGTAGCACTGGTTTGCGCTTGTCAAACGTGAAGGTCAACCTAGGACTTCTAAAAGGAGAGTATGAGCACAGGCAAGTGTCAGACTCTATGTCACCAACAACCAACTAACCATATATTTCCTTTAACATTCTTCATAGGACTCCTCTATGAAAACAGTAACACAGCAAAAAGACAACAACGAGGGAAAACAAAGCTCGAAAATGAAACTCACAAAGCAGTCGGAAGAGTGTTTGGGAACTGTCAGAGAACCAGAGCAAGGAGGAGCACCACACACATTTTGGAAAGACCAAACCAAGGATTATGGGATGCTGGTAAGAAATTGATCGCTGTCAGGAAACATAAAGCCATTAGCAAAAAGGAGTATTGATCTTTCAATAGCAGAGAGCTTTTAGTTTGGATGATACAGCATTTGTAGGCTGTTTTTTTCATGGGTGGCTGATGCACTGCCATCTGAACAACCTGTAAGTGGGAGAAGCAAAAGGTACAGGCAGACTGGCTACCCTCAGGTGTGTCTTGACACCGTGTCTGAGAGTTACTGACGCTCGGTATCCAGAAAGGCCTCACTCAGGAAAGCCTCTCCGGGCTCATCGTTCCTCCTGCCCAGCAGGTTGAGGAGAAAAAAAAAAAAAAGAGGCCCTTCTTCAGTCAGCTTTTTTCTACACTTATTTTATCAGCAAATCAAGAAATGCAGAATGAGGCAGGGATTTTGTTGGGTTAGTTACAGGCTTAACAGACATGTAGTGTATGAATTCAGAGCAGGGATGTCCTCCAGGGCAGGGTGGCCGGTGAGGTGTGAATGGGTGCACTGTGCCACAGGGGTCAGCCCAGCACCCTGCGCTGACTTAGCGCGCGCAGGAACCCAGAACCACCAGAGAACTTGTGAAATGGGACTCAGACTAATTACTGGGCTAGAAACGACTCCCCATCCCTCCACGGGACAGTATTCCTGCTTTGGAGTGTAAGCTCTTCATTACACTCCTTATACCTCTCACATTTGGGGGCTGTATTTTGGGATTCAGTTCCCACTCCACTTCAAAAAAAAAAAAGTAGCAGAGAGTAAGGAATCATCTCCAAAGGTAAAAAGCTGACACAGCTGATCACAGATTTCTCAAAACCAGAGAAACAGACAGATGGATATAAATTAGATTCAGATATATAGATAGATATAGATATAGGTATAGCCATAGATATGGATTTGGTATGGCTGTAGACATATATATATCTGTAGTCCTAGATATAGACATAGATATAGGTGTATAGACAGAGATGTAGATACAGATTAGATAAAGATATAGTAGATATAGATGTAGATATAGGTAAAATATAGATACAAATAGCAGAGAGAGAAATTGGAAAGAGAGAGATAGATTAGATACAGGTATATGTGTAGAGATAGATACAGGTATAGAGATATATAGAGATGTAGATATAGATTAGATACAGCTATAGATACAGTAACTATAGATGTAGATAGATGTAGATAATATATAGACATAGACGATGTAGATATATAGACATAGATGATATAGATTATATCAATACAGATGATTAGATACAGATATATAGACATAGACAACATAGATTATATATAGCTGATGATGATATAGAGACTGGAAAGAGAGATCGTGATAGATCAGATACGGGTGTATGTATTGGAACATAGGGATAGGTGTAGGCACAGATCCATACGTGGAGCAGGGCTCTAAGTGACGTCGCTGGTAGGTTTTCCACCGCCGGCCGTCCCCGCAGCCCCCCCTTCCCGCCCCTCCGAAGCGGCTCGGCCGCTGCCACCGCCCCCGCTCCCCCATCCCCCGCAGGGGAGGTGCCGCCCTCAACGCGGGGAGCCGCGGGAGACACAA